>BHFT01015298.1:0-63481 GCA_004320025.1 Laticauda laticaudata | reverse complement strand
GGGAGCAGCAAGGCTGACTCACCCTTCCAGGAGGTTCCATGGAGAAGGAACAGAGAGACAGCAATCCCGTCCGAACCACTCAAAGACCATGCTGAGACTGAGCTGCGCAGGTCAACCAGGACTCAAAAAAGCCCCACCTACTTGCATGACTACGTGACGCATGTTGGACTGAACCAAGGGGGGAGAGGTGTTGTGTATAGAAATTGGTAGGCTCCACGTTCCCTGTTCTGATTGGCCGAAAAGGCCGTTCTCAGATTGGCCATTAGAGAACCAATCCGATTCGCCCACCTGACGGCGGAAACACTTAAAGTGGTGTCATTGGCCACAAGCCGCAAGCAAGCTGCTATATCAAGGGCTGCCGCGGCTTGGGCTCTTGTTCCTTTACCTTTGCTTACCGAGTTAAATAAAGAGTTTGTTGTTGGAACCCGGTCTCGCACAACTTCTTTCCAGACAGAACAATCCCTTTTTTCCAACCATTGGTAAGGTGTATTCCATGTTTGATAATATTCTGAATTTTCTTTCTGTTTAATTTTCAATGTCAATCTATCCACTTCTGCAATCTAGTATTCCTCACTATCTTTTCATCTCATTTTTAAAAAGTAACATTTATTGTCTTGCCTTTCATCTTATAGTAAATAAACATTAATATGACTTGGCATACTGGTTTTGTTTCCAGGGCTCCCATTATCTGAGCTGGGGACTTTTCTAATGTTGCCTGGATGAGCAAAACAATAATCAGCAACAATTATGTGACTGACAGACTGATTCCTACATTTCTCCTGGCATGTTTCTAAAATCAGACCTGAGGGACTTAACATAACATTCATTCTACCTGTTCTATTCTTCTCCAAATTGGTACCCTCTAGGTGTTGATTTCAGCACCCATAATCCCATTGCCCTTGGCCATACTTCAAACATGCTGCTTGGGAAACATTGGGACTTCGTATTCTTCCACCTGTAGAGGAGGAGCTAGAAAGATTCTAATGTTGATGAATACATAACATCCATTAGAACAGTGGTCCCCAACCTTTTTTGTACCAGGGACCAGTTTCACGATTATTCATTCTTCCATGGACTGGTACCTGAGTAACACGAGACTCCACCATCATCGGGATGGCTCTTCGTTTGAAGCTGCCCCCCTCGATGAAACTAAGGTGCAAGGATTCCTTCAGCACCCAAACGCCGCTTTCCAACCAAAAACCCAGAAGCACTTTCCAACTGAAAACCCGGAAGCAACCAAAAATCCGGAAACGCTGTCAAAACAAGATGGCGGAGCCCAAGCTTGCGGCCCAGTACAAAATGATCCATGGACCGGTACCGGTCCATGGACCAGTGGTTGGGGACCCCTGCATTAGAACACAGGGATCAACTGATTCTTTAAACTCTGCAGTTTTTCAGAGTGCAAAAACTGCATACAAAAAGACACACATGGGATAGTTGCTGTAATAGGAGGTTGCTTATAAAGGGTATCTGTTGGGGACAGAAAGATATAGAATGTAATAACTTTGGAAAACTTTAATATGCAAATAAATGTAGCTTTTATGAGCACTTTAAAATGATGAGAATGGGATAAAGATTGACTGTATGCGGCATTTGTAAGTGGCAAGAGTAAATCTTTTATTTTACTGTGAAGCTGTAGCAATAAAGTTGTGGGCAATATTTTCCTATCAACCCAATCACTATATTAGGCCTCCTCTTTACTCAGATCTTCCTCCTCTGCTGATACTGCTGTTGAATACTGCTTCTGAAAACAAAACAAAAAATGTTGCATCGACCTTTTTTGTGCATGCTTGTTTCCATTTTTGACATTATGTATGGATGAATATAGCCTATAAGGGGTCTCCAAATATTTTAATGAATCTGGCCTCTCCCTCATCTTTATCCTTCCAACCTCTTCATTAAAGCTTAACATGGATGACATTTTGTGGACATTATTGCACATTTTGTTTAATACATATCCAAGCTAACTCTTACCACAAAATGAAATAAAGTGTTTCTTTTTTTTGGGGGGGGGGGTNAATGAAATAAAGTGTTTCTTTTTTTTGGGGGGGGGGGTTAGTTCCTGATGCATTATGAGAGATTGTACTTCAAAGGGGCATGATTATATAAAGTAGCAGACATCCCCAAATCCACTAATTTTAGTGCTAGCAAATTAACTCCCTAGCTTCTTTTAAACTGACTGCGTTTGCGACTGAGGAGAGTTAAAAACTGTAGAGTTAAATATGATCTCCAGCCATGCCTTCCAGACAGAAAATACATAGCTGGGATTGCTCATACAAAAATTTCTGGCCAGGCTTCTTAAACAGTTAATATCAGTCAGTTCTATCTGGTTTGCACATGTGTTTCCTGTTTTCCCTTCTAAACTCTGTACTGCTCAGGGACCTGGGGAATAAGCGTGCAGGATTTTCCTGTGAGGAAAGGCTGTTTTGTTCATTAGAGCCCTGGGAATGTGTTAAAAGTTTTGTGTGTTCACTGCAGACAACCAAATCTTTCCAATCCAAGAGCGATAATCAGTTTTGCTTATTAGAGAGCTATAGTCAGGAACAAGGCAATAATCAGAACGTTTCTGAAAGCTGTGTCAGCATTGTGGGTGCTGTCAGTGCCTGCTAAAGGTACTTTAGATGTATTACAATACAAGAAAAGAGAATGACTCATTCTATGTAATGAAATAGATTGTGTTGTAGGCTATAGATAATCCCCCAGACATCCTCTTCTGAATTTCTCTTTAGATTTGCAGTTTCAAATTCTGTGGCTGTGTGATTGAAGTGAGACCAATAGATTGGAAATTGTTCATTGTACTATTTTTTTTTAAAAAGGATAACTTTCCCCCCAAAGTGTCACACATGTGCAATTCATCTCAGCTCCCTTCATTTTTGCCTATTCCCACATTATCAGAATAACAAAGTTGGAAGAAACCTTGGAGGACTTCTAGTCCAACCCCACTGCTCAAGGAAGAGACCGTTTACCAGAGGTGTCAAACTCGCATTGTCGTGCACTCGCATTGTCATGCATGTTACACATCGGGACTTTTTCCTCCTTAGCTAAACTGGATATGGCCAGGCCTTCTGGCCCTCAGGCCATGAGTTTGACAATATGATTACAAATAGCTGTCCAATCTCTTAAGCCCATGTCACACTGCACCAACGGATGCAAAGAGGATGTAAAACAGACAAAAAAGCTTGCCATCCCATTGGAAAACGTGATGCATCCATTGTGTACTCACTGCGTACATCTTTCACAACGCTCTATCCGTGAAACATTCCTCATACTACTGCAATGTTCAACCTGCTCAAAAAGTTTTGAGCTGCACAACAAACCTTTGAGCGGATGAACTTTCCGCTGCGTTCGAGTCATCTAACAATCTGCGACACATACGGTCACAAACGTTTTAATGTCCGTTGTCATTCCCATTACAACGCTATGGTATTCCTCTTCGGCATCCGGTCGGCCTATCTGCGCAACTCACATCCGTTGCAGCAGTAGAAAAAAACGGAAAGAGGGAGGAAAACAAAAGGTACGGCGAATGTACACAACAGGCGAGTAGCATGACATAGAATAGGACATGAATTAGCCAGGTGCAGCCTCGGATATAAAGCATTAAATGGACAAAACGTTTGTATAAGCCGGGACGTATCTCGGATATTTAAGGACGTCCTGGAGTGTCTAGAGTATGTGGAAGGACACGTAGCGGAAAACCGACAATTTCCTTAAAAAAAGGGGGAGGAAATTCATCCTGGATCTCAACTATCAAGTCCAGCAACCTGTGTGCAGACCTCTTCAGCCTGCTCTGCCCTTTCCACAATCATCCATTGATGTCTGCCATGGATCATCGCACACTCCTTTTGGTACCCCACTCATCATTATCAACATCAGAACCAACCCTCCTCAGCACGTTCACGCCTTTTCTCTCCCGCAAAAGAGATAGGACGAACGCATCGCAAGAGCTGTCGGGGTCAAAGATGGATTGTCGAGGCTGAACAGTAGTGGAGTTTGGACTGTTCTGACAAGCTGAATTGGTTGGGAGGCTGATTGCAAGAAGAAACCTCCATGCATTCCAGCACTGTCATGAGGATGCACCATCCTGTTGACGAAGTTGTGGAGCTCTGAGACCCAGGTTGACTCAAGGCCTAGCACCAAACTGTCCCGTCCGCAGGCGACCTTGGACCCTGGACTGAAGGTGGCAGTTGACTCTGCACCACCGTGGCCTCTGAGACCAAACATACAGAAACATGGCACAGTATGCCTGGAGGGTTGCCATCAAACAACACCATTCAGCATTGTGTGGATCAGAGAAGTGTGCAGGCATCATCCGAAGATATATCCGGATGGAGGAAAACTCCTCCAGTGTTCCGCACCACTGAAAGAAGGCTGGAGGAAAAGTTGCCAGAGACAGTGGTATCAATAGGTGGAACTCCTCCCCACAAAAAATTTGAGCTGGGACAGCAGAACCGAGGTTGGATAGCCATTTAAGGAATGGGAATGCACATGGGGCCTTGCAAAGACACACGCGCAACTCAGGGTACCCATTATTTCAACTACAAGGCTTCTTCAGCGCTCATCCTCTTGGCCATGGTGACTGCGACTACAACAGTTTAATTGTACAGGCGAGTGACACTTCATGGTCAATGGGTCACGGGCTTCAGATGGGCCAGCGTATGAAACATGGATACGCCATGTGACTTAGGATGGCTGGAAGAGCGGGTAGCAACGCGGCGATCTATTTGGTGTTACCTCACAAAAGCGCAGGAGCACACCTTCACTATGAGGTAGGCTCCATGAGAATGGGAGAGGAACATCAGGCACAGATGTCGACAAATTGTCTCTACTACCATACATCAGTTAGTGGTAGGACGAGTGGACATCTATCTCCCTTCAGAAGCCTGCTCGTATTGAGAGCCATAGGTGGCTAGATCACCTGTGATCGATAGCACCATCACCGAGTAGAGATGGTATGGTTGACTGCTAATACTATCAGCCACCATGCGCTCCGTTCGCAAGCTCAAAGACTGGGGTCGATGGGTTAACTAGCCTTCTTGGCATCCTGATAAAGCACAGAGATCCACTGTGCAGCTCTTCAAGCATCGAGATGCTACGACATTACAATCCCTAGAGCTTGTGATCGCAGCATCTTCACCATGCCGCAAGTGCTTGCACATGACGAGATCGCACTGCTAGGACAAGTATACCATTGTTACGCACTCGTCTAGACACAATAGTATAAGGTTGTGGCACAGAAACAGGCCTGGACCTATTCAATCTAAGGACAATGGGGAGCGAGTGGCCGCGTGGCGCCAAATTGTGGAGGCTTACCCAGGTATCAATAACGTCATAGTACACTGAGCGCACTGTCCACGCTGCTGCACCAACAGAGGCCCACCACGTGTCACAAGCGACACTGAATGCTGCAGCGCAACTCTGCGTCGTAGACACACGCACACCTCCAGCTGTGAGCAGCTCGGACTCAGTAGGCGAAGCCTACAGTGATGACATGTAGATGATTAGAGGAGTGGATGCATTCCTGTGGAGGACGCTTCTCGCTTAGAAGGTTAATCACTGCGAGAGTAAGCCGAGGACATCTCGATGTCTCTTCATCACTGACGCACTATATGACTGTGCACTGGCTACTAAGCTATAGTAGATAAGGCAGGGCCACTCTCAGAGACATAACTGAGAGACTTGAGTCTATGTTGACATAGTGTCGTTGATTGTTCAATGAATTGACAATTTGTCTACTTGAGAGAGATGAAAAGCGACCGAGTAGGTGTGGTCAGCAGTCTTCGAGAGTGAGCCACACACTATACAGTCTCACAGGTCGAACTAGGTCTTGGCACGGAGACTGTGGGAGTCATTTGCATTTTCTTCCACAACTTTTACTCTGCTCATGAATCCTTGCAGACGTATCACAGTATCTTGCGCGTGTTCAAACCCCACCACTTCGTCAATCTAGGAGATGAGCTACCATTACTCAATAATTTCGAAGGCCTGACTATGCAGTAACGACCATTAAGATGGGCATTCACTATTCCTCCACTACAGCTTAGCTCCACAATCAGACTACGACTAATGCTCTCTCCTAATCTACACCAAGCAACGAGCATGCAGTGCACCATACTAGAAGAAACAGGACAAGAGAGGCATTAACTCATCTTTTCAAAGATTTCTCGCACCATAAACTTGTAATGTAGTATGAAAAAGAAAAATAAAGAGATAAGAAGATTAAGATGTGCTGCACTAGAAGAGATAAACTTATTTATATAAATAATACGATATTGACTTTATTTAAAAGCATGAACATACTCACAAGTACCTAAGTATAGTCCTTAAGGCAAAAGATAAGGAGACAGGTAACAACTCAGTCCTCTGGCACTTATTCTCAGTCACCTGAGGCGTGCCCATGGTCTCAGATGTAAAGGGGCCAGGGACTGTGGAGGTGGCTGTTGCTGGAATTGCTGGTCTGAGTGCATTGGGGTGCCTGACCCGAGAGTACCAACAAGATGGTGTGTGCAGGAAGCTCTCAGGAGCTGACTCAGTCCCGTGAGGTTGGAGAGCCCTTCCTCAAGGACCCTGGGTGTGAGGCCCAAGACTGATGACAGGATGTTCTGAGGAAGGGCTGTGGCTGTGAGCGTGAGGAAGAGGAGTGTAGTGGGGCTGTCTGTCTGCAGCGGGTCAGCTGAGCATCTGTGCATCTGTGGCCTCTGAGGAACCTGGGTCTGGACTGGAAGGGCTGCTTCTGTTGTGGGAAGTCCTGGTAGTGGTAGGCTTGGTAGGCGAGGGGCTGTTGAAATCCGTGTAAGGGCTGTGACATCGCCTGGGGTGGAGGAGTAGACCTGGAGTGGGTAGCAGCAGGTTCAGCTGCGGCTCTGGAGGGTGGTGCAGAAGGGCTGTGATCCTCTCCTTCATCGCCTGGTACTGGGCCTCGGGCATGTCCATGAGGTCTGGCTCATGTACGTGATGAAGGGCTTGCAGTTAGAGATGGTATGGTGAAGTGGACCAGCTGGGAGAGGAGATCTGTGCTGGCTTTTATTGTGTCCCTGATCTCCAACAGGACAGTGTGGCTCTGTCCCTCTGGTCCTGGCTCTCCTGCCTGCTTTCTGTGAGGTGGAGCTGGGGTGGGGGTGGGTTGAGTCTCTGGTGGCTGCTTTCTTTTGCTCCATCTGAGACAGGGGATGCCTCCATGTCCTCCGGCACGGGGAGTGCAGCTGTCGGGGGGGTCCTCTGTTGTGGGGCCCTCCAAATACACCTGCCTGGACAAGGTAGTTGTCTCCTGGCTGGAAGAGGAGTGGCTCTCTGTGGGCTGTCTGAGGGAGAGGTTGACAGAGGGGCTGCTCCTTTGCGTGGCAGATCTCACCATCCAGGAAGCTGCACCTGGCCATGACATAGGTCTCCCGGTCAGTCCTTCGCTGACAGTGGCCTGCCCGGATTTCTTCAGGTGCAGCTGCCATAGAGGTGTCATGTGCTTCCACCACCCAAGGAGTACATCTGAAGTGTAGCCCAGGCTCTCCGCCTTCTCTTCTCCATGCTGCCTGCTTCCTCTTGGTGTCGCGATAGAACCTGTGGGCCCTTCCTCCACAGGTACTCGTTCTCCTAAGCCATTCCAGCACCTCCTCCTCATGGTCTTCGGAAATGGAGTTACTGTTTTCTCTCCCCCTTCTCCTTGCCTGCCTCTTCCTCCCTCTGGCAGGGGCTTCAGGGCCTTTCAGCAGCAGGGCTTTGAAGGCCTTGGCGGCTGGTCCACCACAGCGCAGCAGCAGGAGAAGCACCACCAGCAGCAGGAGAAGCACCAGCAGCGACACCAGCAGGAAGAACCACCGCAGGAAAGCAGCAGCAGCACCAAAGCAGACAGGCAGGAGAGGCACCAGCAGCAGCAGGAGGAGGAGCACCAGCAGCACCAGCAGGAGAAGCACACAGCAGCATCAGTAGGAGAAACACCAGCAGTAGCAGGAGCAAGCAGCAGCAGCACCAGCAGCAGCAGGAGAAAGCACCACCAGCAGCAGGAGGAGAAGCACCAGCACCAGCAGAGAGCACCAAGCAGCACCAGCAGAGAAGCACCAGCAGCACCAGCAGGAGAAGCACCACCAGCAGCAGGAGAAGCACCACCAGCAGCAGGAGAAAGCACCAGCAGCACCAGTAGCACCAGCAGCAGCAGCACAAGCCAGCAGGAAGAAGCACCACCACCACCACCACCAGCAGGAGAACCACCAGCAGCACCAGCAGGAGAAAGCACCAGCAAGAGAAGCACCAGCAGCTTCAGAGTCAGCGCCAGGGGGTGGGATGGTGGTTCTGTCCTTCTTGCCAGGGCTGGCAGGAAGTAGCACAGGCTTCCTCTTCTTCCCCATGGTGTTCTCTCAAGATGTCTCTGGCAGCAGGTCTTCCTTTGAATGAATGACTGCTTGCGAGCTGCATCCTTTTATATCCACAGAGCTTAACACAATTCATTCTCCTCACATGCGCAGTGAACACTTTGCATTCCGCTACGCATCCGCTATGCATCCTATAGGCGTCTGTGATGCATTCGCGTCCATCCGCTACGCATCCGCTCCTTCTGCTACGCGTCCTGCTTCACTTTTCTCCCACGGAAACCCTGTGGGATGTGTTATCTGCTTCATCCACTTCCATCCGCTAGGCTTCCTCCGAATATCCTCTTTACATCCCCCGCTACATCCTCGCCATGTCCCCATGTCCGTTCCTTTCTGTTGTTGTCCACTCTGTTTATGCAAATTTGGGGCACTTTTGAGAGCGGATAACAACAGGTGGAAAATTTGCTCGCTGTGTCTTTTTTGCATATGTTTTGCATCTGTCGGCCAGTGTGACCTAGCCTTTAGTGAAATCCTCCAGTGATGGAGCACCTATAACTTCTGAAGGAAAGTCATTCCATGATTTATTGTTCTCGCTGTCAGGAAATTAGTTCTAGAAATATGGGGTTCTGGATCCTCTTGTTAATTGCAGGTCTTAATATAGATATATTTCATTGTTCTTTCAACATGCTCTTTACAACATGGTGACATTTCCCTTTATTTTTATTTAGTTTTTAAATTTAAATGTAAAGTTAGGTTGGGCTGATAAACAGGAACTAAAGTCACCCATGGCTGAGAATGGACTAGAACCTGGATTTCCCTGCTCCTAGTTTGATACCTTTCCAATTACTCCCTATTGTATATTTCATCTTATATGTGAGATCACTTTCCAAAGCGCATATCCAGAATCCAAAAAGCTTCTGAAGCCAACATAAATCCTTTCTTAGTCAACAATGACATATACAAAAGTCCAGAAAAGAAGTTTGTGTTTGGAATACAATTCTATAAATGCTTTCTAAATAAGGAAGCTGCATGTACAATCCAGATGTACTGCTTAAAGTTATGCTTCCTCACTACCAGTGACATGGAGAAACAAGCTAATTGCTCCTTCCCTATGAAAGAAAGAGATGGGATTTCTCACAAATCTACAAATCGCAAAGGTTTGAGTCAAAATAGTAAGTTGGGGCTGGATCTAGCTTTTGGTTGCTCATTCTCTTTGCAGGAGGACTTCCATTTGGATTGCTGTCCATTTGGTTCACTAGTTAGAGGGTTCAAAACAAAGAAAAATGAGAAACTTACATGATTCTCCTGGGAGATCTTCATGATATAAATACAGTTATGATCATGACTCCTCACAACCATTAACAAGATAGGGACTTTGAAAGCTGCTGTTGCCTTTTTCATCACATGTCACATGCAGTCATGCTAACTTCAGGATGACTCATTAATAGCTGTTGGGAGCCAGGAAAGAATAAGCACATCTATTCTATGGTGCCATGATTTCAGTTATGTTTGACAAATGAGTCAAATTATTTCTAGGTCATCTAGAAAGCAGGAAGCCAAAATAATGCTTGGTGTTCTTTTTTTTTTTTAGTTAAAAATAGTTGTAGCTATTTGGAGGTTGTGGGTGGCCTATTTTCCCACTTACAGGAATTTCTATTTAACCCCACCTCGTGGGCTTTAGCCATCCTACCAGGTCTTTTCCAGGAGAAAGACTGTATTCAGTTTTTTCACCTCCATCTCATAAGACATGCTGATATTTTTTGCACAGCACCAGGCAAAGCACACTGTAGAGGCTGTGGATTAGAATATGCAGAGAAAAGATGCAAGCAATTTATTTCGTTTCTTTTTGCATGGAGTGGAAGTAAGGACAGTTGTGACCTCAGAATGTGTGACAACGTAGAGCAATTCAGGAGTTGCAACATTAACTCATGTGGTCTGCACTCCTATTGTTGCTAAAGTTGGGGTTGAAAGTCATAGGATTGTTAACACTACAAATGTTTTACATCTGTCTGTGCATTCCAAGTAAAAATGTTTCTCTTGACGTCAGCAAAGCTACAATTTCACTCAAAGTCTCATCATGTTCTCATTTAATATTAAAAATTATGCTTTTTTGGCATGGAAATCGGCAATTGCCCACTTTCACAGGAGAGATGTATGCCAGGATTGTGGGAAGACAGCGTAGTTCCTGCTTTATATGTTTTCTTTTCTGTGATTGTAGAACAAGCCTTAGGACCACAAATTCATAAAATTGCCCTGGCAATGCATTTTAATGAAGGAAGAGGGGACTGAGGGAGATAAATGAGATTTGGAAAGAAAAACTACAACAATGATCTGATTGTTTCTGAAGTCTTATGAGAGTTGGAGAACATGGAGAATGAGAACTTGCAGGATCTCTACATATGGCAATAATAACAGCATATCACATAAACCTAACCCCAAATATCTCTAATTCCACTGTAGTCTAATAGATCACAGAGTAGGCTGACTTAAATGTCAATGATAATTTAATTATGGTTAAGTCAAGTTTAAGTTAACCAATGTCTCTAAGAAGTATTTTTATTTTATTCTTATCTATTACATACATATATCACATTAAGCTGGAGAAAGGTTTGGTTGCACTTGTCAATTATCTATTTTACCTATTTCCCTTCCTTTGAATCAGGGCTAATTTTAGTTGGCGTTGGTTGGGGAGAGAGATTGTTCTTTAGGCACACTAGGTATTGGGATCCACACCTCTTAAAGTTACTAAGATTGAGAAATACTGCTATATAGAGTGTTTTTCAAAGTGTTTGCTGGAGACTTTCCTTGAAGATGTTTCCAATAAAAAACAGTTTCAGTTTAGATAAATGAAAAGAAGAATGTCTGTGTCCATCTGTTAAGATATTCTTCAGAAGTCTATTTGCATTAGTTTGTAGCATCAAAATATAAAACAAAACAAAACCCTATACTGTACGTCTCACAATAGCTTACATGCATATACCTAAGTTGTATGCACTGCCATATGGAAAGAGTCCATATTGTAGACATAAAAGGTCTACAACATAAGATGGGTAGCTATATAAATGTTTTAAATAAAATAAATAAATAAATAAATACTGATACCATTTATCAAGCAGTTTGTTGATTGTGTCCTGAATAATACCCTCACCATGAATTGTTGTACAGTAGCTATGGATCAGGTCAGTTCAATTCATTCAAAGAAATGCTTCTGTTATCAGAATGAATGAATTAATTAATTAACCAGTTGATGATTATTATAGTCAAAGGCCAGAAAGAAAAGGTAACTAAAAACACCAAAAAACTAGGGTAATGGAATAATAGAGGTAATTGTATTAATTAATACAAACAAATATGTTACAACTGTGTGTGAACTATTAGAATTGATACTTAATTTCCAAGACTGCTGCACAGTATTTTGTTACTTGTGACTTGTAAGTGATTTGTAAGTTGAAAAAAGAATGAACATATAAGCATTTTTTTAAAAAAAGTTAAATAAACAAACAAACGGATAAATTGTCATAACACTCAGAGTACTGATACAAAAGTGACAGAATATAAGCATAAGGTATACCCTTGTTGATAGTACAGTAAAATAACACCTATTGGACTGCTTCCAATTCTATAGGGATGAACATGCTTTTTTTTTTTTTAATGAGAGATTTCATGGTGAAAAACTTCCATCATTCTCACTGGAAAATTTTTAACTTCTATTAGGGAATGTGGGTAGGAGGAACAGGTTATATCTATATCTATCTATAACAATCTATATTTATATCTATCTATCATATGTATGTATGTATGTATGTATAATAAAGGTGGGGCTGAGATATCAAGTTATAGAACCAATCATTTTCTTTCTCTCACTGGATTGTCTCCATAGCTTCTACTTCTCAGATTCTGATAAGAAATTGGGTACAAAGCTAAAGGCTAGAGAAGTCTATCCTAGGCCTGAAGGCAAAGGAAGAAGTAAACATGCTTTTTTCAGAATTAGATTGAAACTGTATTAACATGCTGAAGCTGATCATTACAAGTATTTTGTGGCCTCAAGTCATTTTGAAAACTTTAAGAAACTTCAAAGGTAGTGTTTAAGTATTAGAACTATCTCCTGAAAAGTGTACCCTCCCCCTTCTGCTTTCATTTATTAGAATGAGGATTTGCCAACACTTGCTTTTACCACAATGCTGTTTCTATTTACAATATATGTTTGTTCTTCTATTATTATTTCATTTCATTTCCATTGGTGGATGAACATATTCTCCTGTATTCTGCCTTTTAAAACATCTTATATCAGAAGCTATCAAATGCACCTGAAGATGACACAGGACTTAATTAAATCAGCTTCATAAATTATCATTATCATTCTGGGAGAGGGGAAAAAGTGGCCAAGTTGAGCCAGAAGACCCAGAAATGCTGGTACAAACAAATATAATTTCAATACCTTTTTTGTTTCCTTGCTCACCTGCCAAAATTTTAGCTAAGCTTTTTTTTTCTTTTTTGTAGCAATAACAATGGCTGCTTTCTGTCCTGATTGTTCTTTTTTTTTTTTCCTCAGTAAGCACAGTTTAGCCCCCAAACAACTAAGTACTAAGCTTAGGAATAAGCCTTTAAATTAAAAACAAAAAACTTGTCGTGATTATACACACACACACACACACACACCTACATACACACAGAGATGGGGAGAGAGAGAGAGAGAGAGAGAGAGAGAGAGAGAGAGAGAGAGAGAGAGAGAGNTGTCGTGATTATACACACACACACACACACACACACACACCTACATACACACAGAGATGGGGAGAGAGAGAGAGAGAGAGATTTAGTTCCCAAGTAGATTCATATTTAATATGCCTTCAGAACTATAAAGTTTTCCAGGACATAGCCAAGGCCTCCGAGCAAAAAGGAACTCATCACATCACCCTCTATGATTATAAGTCCTCCAGGCCAAGGAAAGCTTTTCCAGATTGGGTGCGGTCATCAAATGATATTCCACAGGAAGAAGTGGTTGCAACATTCTTATAATCACAGGGTGAAAATGTTTGGCTTATTCAACAGAACCCAGATCTGTATGGGTACTGAGAACAAACTGGAAGCCATGAACTTTCTGATTTTAAACTACAAAACAAAACATGCTGCCTTTGTAATCAGACTCCCTATCATCCTGCTACAGTGAACAGTCCTGGCTGTTAAAAACAAGCCCCACTGACTTCCTACATAATATCTCCAAAAGTTCATTTTCTGGGTTGTTTGAATTAGAGTACTGAATACTAAAATACAGATATTCTCCACCCTGCACGACTTGTGGGCAGAAACATTAATTCACCACAGCTCTCCAAGAGAAAATTTCATGGCTCACCATTAGCTATCGCAGAAATACAATTTATTACTGTGTATCAGAAAATTTTCCTTCACAGCTGCTACAAGTAAAACAGTATTGACTGTATAGACAGCTTGGCTAATATAAATGGCACCATTATGGCTTGGATGGATGGAGTCATTCGGGAGCATAAGGGCAATGACCAACATCAAAAAGAAAAAGAAATTTCCAGAGAAATGTTATGAAGTGGTGCTATTCCTGGGAAATAAGGTAGAGTAGCACATCAGTTTTTATTTTTCCCTCCTCAGGAGAAAAAAGTATTCTTTATTTTATTTTTATTTTATTTATTTTATTTTGTCAAGCAATTATAAGATAACAGGTATAAGTATAAACATAGTTATGAATACATGAAATGGATACATATAAGAAAGCCTGATTTTACAGTCTGTATAATCCCAAACTAAAAATGAATAGGAAAATCTGAGTATTGTTTGGATCCTGGTCAGCTTTCATATTATTAGATCTAGGGCAAATCAGAATGGTTCTTCAACTCATTTTGCTGGCAAAGTTGCTGCAACTTTGTAACTTTGAACATGATGGAAGAAGAAAGGATTAAGTGTACTCTGTGCAATAATTATGTTAATGACAATTATTTTCATTTTGATTAACTTTTAAATTAAATCAAGCATAAATTTCATTGTGGCACTGCTCACGTTGGGAATTTGAGTCTTGGCAATTACTAAAAAGTCCAGGTGGTCCTTTGGCCCAAAAGTTGTGCATGCTACTCAATAAACAGAAAGAAACATTAGCACTGACCCTGTTTCCATTTATTTTAGTGTGCTATGATAAGGGATCCAGAACATTCTTGGGGGGGGATCTATCTATAAGCAATATTTATGTTTTTTTCCTGCAATGGATCTCACAGTTCTTCTCTCTATTACCTCCCCCCCCCCTTTTCTGCACATGCCTTTAAAAATGCTAGGGATGCAACTAGAATTTCTTCACACAAAGTGTGTTCTCTTCCGCTGAATCATAAACCATCCCTTTTATATAAGTAAATATTCTAGTCCAGGATCAGAAAGAGTCTGGTAGCACTTTTTAGAACTAATATGTCTTATTAAAACTTTTAATTATTCTTTCTTATATTTTGTCATCATAGATCAACATGGTTTTCTTCTTACAATGTCTAGTTCAGATGTCTCTCATATATCTGTATCTACATCTCATGATCTTGCTTTCTATTGCTTCACGAGCCACTCCTTGTGCTGGCAGGATACCACCTATATGGGAATCAGAGTCCAGCAGCTAGAAAGGGCAATGAAATGAGGATCCAGTCTTCCCAAACATCTCAAAGTATCTCTAGCCATGGAAAATGTAGGCCCATATATCAACCCTATTAAGTAAAAGCAAAATAAAAGAGAAACCCATTTTGGAAAGACTCCATCTGTTGGCCACTGAGTTTTGCAAACATTAATGGCAATAAATGACATGTAATTTAGGGGCTGAATTATCTTCATGTGGCTGCTGAAATCATGCACCAGTGAGAAATGAGTCTCCAAGTGCTCAGTGTATTTGGCATGAAAGTAATGTCTGGATTGTGGCAAACAGAACTATCCATACACTCAGCATAGCCAGATGGCCTATGTCAAAATAAATGTCAAAACTCCATCTGAGGTTGGTTTTCTCCTTCCCTCCCTTTTTCTGTTAAATGAAATATTTCATTATTTGAGCCCATTCCCATAGTTCTTGAAGATAAACAGCTCCTGATGTCATTGTGGAGGCTTCTATTTTCAGAAACTTGTATTTATTTCTAAGTGGTTTTAATGTGCATCTCTTGATCTAAATATTTAGATATGTGAATGCTCATCTTGCCCCTGCTGCTCCATAGCAGAGTACAGCTGCAGCCTCAACCCTCCAACATGATTCTCTTTGGTGGAAAGGTTGACTATCCCTGAACTCCAGGGCATAATGCACTCATTGTACTTACACCTAGGAGGTGTTTATGAAATGAGACCGAAGGGGAAAAGTGCACTCTGGCTTGCCAGCAACAGAGCCAAATAGACTTTTTCATCATCAAAAATGTACTGACTTTGACAGAGTGCAACTATTCAAAGTCCACTTTTCTTAATAGAATCATAGGTTTGTTTAGCTGTTAAAGGAGTTGGTAAGAGCATCTTGTCCAATTAGCTGCATTAGGCAAACCCACTGTTGGATCTGGAGGCTCTTGATAATCTTCTGCTGCTGCTGAAGCTTAAGGAGGTTCAAGTTGATAAACTATCTGAATGCAAAACCTATGGAAGTTGCTTTATCTGAGTATGAAATACAAGTAATCAATACATATTAGATTCCCTCACTGGTACATGACCATCTATTTCTTTAAGCACATGGGTGTTGCCATCTTTCCATGGAAAATATCAATCTGTTCCCTCGCCACCTCTATAATTTATTCTGAAAGCAGTCACTGTAAAGGGCCATTTTCAAGCAAATTTCATGTGGTGACTAGCAAACAGACTGATCCTGAAAGGTAGATTTTTCTTTTGAGGCGGACACTTTTAAGGCCCTGGATGATTGCCCCATCACCAAAATAGAAAAACAAACTGCACAACAGAACAGCAATTGGGCAGAAATGGGCAAGGTCAGTCTTTACTCACTTATCTCCCATCACAAATGCTGTATCCTTTCATTTTGCAATTTTAAAACAGTCTTCCCTTTCATGTCACTTCTGGTGCACCTGTCCATTTCAGCTGGAACACTTTATTTCCTTATAAAACCATTGGCTACTTTGCAGAGAAAGAATTAGCTCTTCAACTAAGCTACCTCTTACCTTTTAGACCTTACTCTGAGCATATAATAGCACAGCCGGTATAATATATGTCTTACAAATCAAATGTGGTTGCTCCAAATTCCAGAAAAAACTATTGTTGCCCAGTCAGCCAGATGTTTAAACTGGTTTTGGTATTTTTATCCCCCTATTGAGTCCTTCCCAAGGACCTGGATATAGGCTATTATAACATATGAATATGAAATCACTGCTTCCAGTTCGTTAGCTGTTATTGGCTTTCTTACCCTCAAGTTTTTCCCAGGGACTTGGACAGAGGTGGGATACTATGGCCCCTTTATGACTTATTATGGACTTCAACTCCCAGAATTCCTGAGTCAGCATGGACAGATTTTGTCAATGCACAGATTTTCTAAGTAGTGTTCAAGATTTTTTGCTATGGTGCTCAATTGTTATTATCATCTATTCACAACTTTATGAAGCCACAGCTAGCAGTTGCTTAGCTGGTTTTGACCTTTGTACATGTTGAGTTCTTCCCAAGAAGTATCATATCAAGCTTCCTTCATTTCCTTGTGTTTTATTTTTAAAATTACTTCCATTCCATTATTTCATCATTTTTCCACCCACCTGAGACAGTCACAACCAATTCCTAAATCACCCTAACTCTCTTCCACTTCTTTCTTTTCCCAGCCCCTGCAATAAGGACAGGACTGAACTGGGTTGGACTGGAATGGAATGGAATGGATTCAGGAATAAAATAGAAACAGCAGTTGGCAAACATTTTCCTGAGCATGATTCAGTAAGCTATATTCAGCTGAAATGGATGGGATTTATATTTGTTATTCTGCTCTGCTACAAGGTAGAAAAGTTTTCACCAAATCTGTGAACAAATTAGATAAACATTTCTCCAAGGCTCCACAGAATTCCCATGGTAGTACAACAACTGAAGGTGCCAAATGGCAAGAATTCCTTCATGGTATCTATTGGATTTAACGAGGGTATCAGAATCAGAGATTCTGACAAATGACTGCCAATTAAAAATAGAATATCCAATTACCCTCTTTACCACTTAACAAATAAATACAGGAACGCTATTATCTGTTCATGAGGATCTAACTGTAAATTTTGTTTCCTCAAATTTAATGAGAATCGATGCAGAAAACAGTGCAAAAAGATTAACTCTGACCGGCACAAATTAAACCATGTATTTATTCATGCTGCTATATTCCATTCCATAGTTCTTTAAATCAGTTTTTAGATTTATTGATACCAGAATGTGAACATCAAACTAATAAATTGAATAGATCAAATTATGAGAGGAGGCACACATGAAAGGCTGAGGATTTAATTAAAAAATGAATTAAACAGATTATATGAATCATTATTCTAAGTTCTGGGTTTTTAAACTGTAACTCAAGATGAGACTCCTAGAACCAACAACAGTATTCTCTGTTACTAAGGAAAAACTGGTTTACATCAGATTAGATACACTACTTTGGAACATTTTTAATGCCTACTGGTGTACAATAGACTAAAGAGCCATAGAGCACACATCAAAATGATCTTGTATTAGCTATATACAAGAAGTAAGGCAAATGCAGAGCTGAAGTAGTTTTAAATGAAGCCATTTTCACTCACCAAATTACTGAATTCATTGAGTTTAGAATAAACAATGAGTCACAAAGTGGATACCCCGATTCAGCAACAACCTATCCTAATTTGGACCATGTCTCCATTATCATCCATCTTAAAAGTAATTTGCTTGAATAAAGAGCGCTCAGGGTGATTTCCCTTAAGGTTAAGTTTTCTGAGGCCATAAAAGCTGGTGTAAACTTAGTTTTACTCCTGTGAATTTTCTGAGAAAGCTCAACAAAATGGAAGCCATCCCCAGGATAGTTTTATAGAATTTTGCTTGCAATTAGTAAAATCATGTTATGAATCAATACTATATAGAATTAAATATAAGCTTTTTCAACCATTGTTCTTACAACAAAATGCAATACTGCATGCATATCTACCAGTAAATACCATGTTAGGTCCTTTGCTCAGTAAAGACAAAAAAAACCCAGTGTTTAACTTTTTCCAGAATAATTTGACAATCACAGATTCTCATTGGTTCCAAGAATTAGATTGCTAAATATACAGATTTTATCTGAAATAGTTACATTCCTAATAACAAAAAATGGTCCAGCATTTCTAAAAATTCTCAAACCAATAATTTTGTAATAATTATGATTCTGTCTTTTGTCTTATCCCTGGATGAATTGGTTGTGTATGTGTGTGTGTGTATATATATATATATATGTTTTTTAAAGCTTTCGCGGGTACTTACATGTATGCTGTTCAGCTTCCTTCAGGTATTATCCCACGTCATTGCTTTTAAAGTTGTAGCAACGTTTCAGCAGAATCTCATCTGCCATCATCAGGCTTCTGTATGGATGTGGCACCACTGAGGCACAGACAGACTCCCTCTGATGTCGCTCCAGCCTCAAAACACCCCCCCACCAGGCACCCAGATGAAACCTAGGCTTCCAATAGATAAACAAGCCGTCCTTTTACAGACGAAGCGCAAGACTGCACTGAAAGCCTCCAACACAGGAACAGAAGTGGTTTGCAGCCATCAAAGGCCACCAAAACAGACAGAAGAAACCCAGAAAACACCAATCAAACAAACTTCCAAGTCAATAACACAGACCAGACTCCAACAATCAGGAATAGGCTAGCCTCAAATTTAAAACCAACGGCTGTGAGACCCTGACCCACATCCATACAGAAGCCTGATGATGGCAGATGAGATTCTGCTGAAATGTTGCTACAACTTTAAAAGCACTACAATGACGTGGGATAATTACCCGAAGGAAAGCTGAACAGCACAATATATATATATGTGTGTGGTGTGTGTGTGTGTGTGTGTGTGTGTGTTTAGGTTTTCGCGGGTACTTACATGTGTGCTGTTCAGCTCTCCTTCGGGTATTATCCCACGTCATTGTAGTGCTTTTAAAGTTGTAGGCAACATTTCAGCAGAATCTCATCTGCCATCATCAGGCCCGTTGTGGCCAGATTATGAAGGTGTGCATCTATGTATCTGAGCCAGAGTTTGGGTTTGTGATCATATTTTCTAGAGCTTGTGTTTCAAAGTGTTCCATGTAGAGGTTTGCGATGACTGGCCCACACGGGAAGAAAAACTGAAACAACTTCTCACACACCTCAAACAGCCTACACCCCAAAATAACAATTCACTATGGAAACAGAAGCCAACAATCAACTTCCCTTCCTAGATGTTTAGTGTACAAAAAAATCCAATGGCTCCCTAGGACACACCATCTACCAGAAGAACACATACAAAACGCTATCTACATGCACTCTCACACCACCACCCAGCACAGATCAATTCCGTAGCCAAGACACTCATCTCCAGAACAAAATGCTTAGCCGATGAACAACACTTAAAAAACCGAACTAACACACTCTCACTAATGTACTTACAGCCAATGGATGCCCAAAAAAGAAGATTATCCCACCTAATCCAAAAAGAAACCCCAACCAAAAGCCAAGACAGAGAACAAGAAGAATGGCAAAGCCCTCCTCCCATATATAAAAGGCACTACAGACAAAATCAGCAAGATCCTCCAAAAACACAACATTAAAACAGCATTCTGCACAAACAGAAAAATATCCACCATCCTAAAGAAACCCAAAAGCAAAATCGAGTTAGAAAACCAAGGAGTATACGAAATCCCTTGCACTGCCTGCCCCACTACATACATAGGAACAAACTAACAGAAGAATTAGTGCACGCATTGAAGAACACAAAAAACTCAATCAGAAAAGAAGAACTGACCTCTTCCCTGGTCCAACACCTTAAAGCCACAGGACATGAAATTGACTTTAAACAATACCAGAAACCATCGCCAAAACCGAACACTTTCAACAACAGAATAATCAGAGAAGCCATAGAGATAGAAAAACGCCCACACAGCATGAATAAACGAGATGATACCTCCCGCCTACCAACCATTTGGAAACCTGCCCTCATTAATAAACGAGTACCATAACATGAAGAATGACACCACAAGTGCCACAAAAGATGCTACCACCACACTTCCACGCAGAAAAAAGACTCACACCCACACAGAAGAGGAGACACGACCACGAACCAGAAGCCATACTGCAGCTGCACCACTACCCACTTCAAACCCCTCTGACCCATACAAGAAGCAAACTGACACCCACCATGAAGATGTGGCACGACCCGACGAACACGAAGCCAAACAAAACAAGATCACAGCTCACCAGCTCAAATCCCCAGCAAACTAAGACTAACCTGAGCACAGCCAGGCCCCCACCTAAGCAGAACACACCCCCAGCCAATCAGAAACACAGCCAACCCCCCTACCAATCAGAACACAGCCAAACCCCACCCAATCAAGTCAAACCCCCACTAGCAGTTAAAAGGAAGAAGCAGCTGCAAGCTCACATACTCTGAGAAGCACAGAGCTGAAGAAACAAGCCTGAAGATGATGAATGAGACTTCATCGAAACGTTGCCTAGATACTTCCAATTCTACGCGGGAGAAAACCTGAATAACCAGAGATCCATATATATATATATATATGTATATATGGGTATTCCATAGGATGGAAATATTTAATGGAATTTTAGGCAAATTATACTCACTATACTACTAAATTATACTAACTTGGAAGGGGTATTGATGGAAGGAATTATGTAGGTAATGGTACTATAAGGAAGTAAACAAATGTTGAAAACCTGTTTTCATTTTCCAATCAGAACCCATTACTTTCTTCTTTGAAGCTCTTTTCAGAGTTGCATAAGAAAAGACTATTCAGTCACAGCTAATAAGTACCTAAAACAGTTGGGTTTCAGAAGATAATCCCAATTTAACCTAGGGTTAAATGTGGGCTGTTAAGAAAATCAACTGAAAGGCAATTCTCAGGAAATGCTTACAGATGGCTGCAGCCTCTATTATGCCTACTTTAAAAAGAAAAGGTACTCCTTATTCTTTTAATCAGCTTTCTGCAATTTGGTATTTATACATTCAAAAACATCCTTGTATGATCTCTGTGTCTAAATCCTTTATTTATACTTCGAAGGTTATTGAAATGAGTAAAATGTTCTGCAAAATTCCATTCAGTTTTCTTGGTCAAGCAATGCTACTTTGTATATAATTTTAATCTAACTTGTATGACTTTGTGTGCCCTGCATAACCTCAAGAAAAGTGGACAAAGATCAAGATAATTGCCTTCTTTTGGAAATATGCTTATTTTTCATATTCATGCAGTCAAGGTAGGAGAGGTTATATGGGAACCTGTGTAAGAAATATTGAAATGAGAGCAGACAAAAACACTGTACTGCTGTTTACATTTTTGAATTGGCCAGTAAAATGTGTGTTCTATCTCCTCTCTCATTTTGTACAGATGACAATTTTGGTAAGCCCTATCACTAACCAAAATATAGCTAGAATCTTTCATAATTTTGAGCTTCCATTCATTCATTAGTGGTCTGAACATTCAATAGTAGTAATGAATTATTTGTCTTCCCCATCCCTGCATTTTCTGAGATGAAGAAGAACATAGAGAGGGAAAGCACATTCGTAATTTATTTTTATAATGACACATTGATTTGTTCCAATACCAACTGATTCATTTTATTGGAATAAATAAATTGGTGTCTGCAAGTACAAAAGTTTAACTATTGAGCAGAATAATTTATTTTCATGCAAATAGCATTTCAATCATTTTTGCTTCTTCTGACCCAACCCGCAGAAAACTAAGGAATAGAGGCACATTATGTAAATAGAATTTAAATAGAACCATTTTGGAATTCAAACAGATATAAACTATTGAAGAGGTTATAGCAATATAACAATATGTATTAATTAAGCCCCAATCCCAGCTAGCACAGATGGAAGGGAACAAGATAGGACAATACATTAGACCACAGTTGCTGTCTCAGTCCAATTTCAAAACCATACAGGCACTTTTATAAATAGTTATTGAAGCAGCATTTTCTGTTGTCCTTTATAAATACATTAGAAAATTCAATCACAAAGCTCATTAAACTGAGGCAATGCTTTGGAAAACCTATGTAAATATATGATTTATAGTATTGTCCTTCAATATCAAGGTCCAAGTGTAGTTCAGACATAAAGCTGACTCATATGCACTGTACATACAAACTTTGTAATAAACCCATCATAAATGGCTCTCCTTATGGGCTGATAACATTCTCCACATTTAACTCAATGCACACAAGAAGTTAATAGGTAATCAAAATGTCAGTATCTGATCTGTTATCAACAACACATACATACAAAGGCAGTCATCAGTAGAATATTTGTCAAGAATTATGCCCTGCAATAGGATCAGCCAAAGTTCACAAATGTCTCACAGATATTTAACTAGAGATTTAAGAAAACACAATGCATGCCAAGGTATCTTGGCTGATCTTACCTGTGTCTTGGGGTTTAATTTTGCCACATTTTCTTAGTACTACCATGTTACATCATCATTAGAATTGGTCTTCTGCAGTTTAGCTGGCTGATGGCTCAAGACTTATTTCATTTTTCTATCCAGCTAGCCAGAGGATAATGATGATGATGATGATGCTAATGATGATATCCATTCAATCATGTCCAATTCTTGATGATTCCATGGGCCAGGACTTTTCACATCTTTCAATCTTGTGCTACTTCTTTGAGTTGCTCTATGCTCTGATGTCAGCTTTGATGGTGCCCAACGATCATGTTCTTTGGCAGCCTAGTTTCCTTTTACCACTAGCTCTTCCAAGCATAATTGCTTTCTTCAGTGAATTCTCCTGCATGATATGTCTAAAATAACCAAGACACAATTTTGTGATTTTAGCCACAGAATAAAGGAAGCTAAATAATCTGATAATATTGGCAATTGTTCACTGATAGTGTCAAAAATAGTGAAAAGATTCAGTGGCACCAACAAACAAGAGCTTTCTGTCAATCTGTAGCACACATAAACAAAGTGCACACAAGTATGCTTATGCTGAAACTGAGCATCTGACAAATTCTGGAATGTACTATGGACAAGATTATTGAACAAGCTATTTTATATGAAATCATCCTCACCATTACTAGTTTTATCAACTTTTGCTGGACCTTACACTGTTCAATCACTATTCTTAAAGAACTTGTTATTTTTAAGTTCACAACTTGAAAAATGTTGGGCTAGGCCAATGACTTTGTATCAGAGGAATACAATCAAGATCAAGGGAAGTACTAATACCACTTAATGCCTTAGTAAGACCACACCTAGAGTATTGCATCCAGTTTTGTTCACCACATTAAAAAAAGATGTTGAGACTAGAAAAAGTACAGAGAAGAGCAACCAGGATGGTTAGGGGACTGGAGGCTAAAACATACAACGAACGGTTGCAGGAACTGGGCTTGGCTAGTCTAGTAAAGAGAAGGACCAGGGGAGACATGACAGTGGTCTTCCAATATTTGAGGGGCTGCCACAGAAAGGAAGGGGTCAAACTATTTTCTAAAATACCTGCAGGCCAGACAAGGAATAATGGATGGAAACTGAACAAGGAGAGATTTAACCTGGAAATAAGAAGAAACTTTCAGACAGTGAGAACAATCAACCAATGGAACAGCTTACCCTCAGAAGTTGTGGGAGCACCATCACTTGAGACTTTCAAGAAGAGATTGGACTACCATTTGTCAGAAATGGTGTAGGTCTCCCGCTTGGGCAGGGAGTTGGACTAGATGACCTACAAGGTCCCTTCCAACTCTGATTATCTGTTAAATCTGGATTAATGCCTTGAAAGATGTTTTGATTAAGAAGAAATTAGATTCTCAATTGAGTTATGTGGTTCCTTGGTATCATGGTACAGTATATTCAAAATTGTTCAATTAAAGTATGAGTTCATGATCTTTATTATTATTTCTCTCTATGTATATTATTGTATTTCATATACAATCACTAATTATGCAAGAATACTTGAATATTTGCTAAATATCAGATAAATATATCTGATATTTCCTATTGATATATTTAACAAGAGACAGAAAACTCTGCAGGCATATGTTTCAAATCAAGTCCATTTTGAATTTGAACAGCTAAATGGACACACAGAGACGAAGGCAGGCATGTGTGCACATACACACAGGCACACACAAACACACCTTTTATCTCTTTAGGATCCATCCCCAGACAGCACTGTGACTTATAAAAGGGAGGGGAAAGTCATTTTGCTCAGTGATTGAAGAGGCCTTTGGGGAGCAACAAATGAGTTTCAGATGTTGGACCAGGGGTGTATTAAGTGCTTGCACCATGGAAAATCTTCCCAGGTGTTTGCAGTTTCATGCACTGATGCAAAATAAAGACCACAAACTATTTTCCTAATGAAGGAGCAGCCTGAACAAAAGGAATGTGAACAACAACAAGATGTAGTCTAAGAAAAGGCAACCACAAAGAATGAAAGGCACAACGATGTAAAAATGATATCATTACTTTACAGCTATGGAGGACTTTGTAAGTGAGTACTTCAAAGCATAGTTTCAAAATGAAGATAGCCTGGTAACTATTTTTGTATATAAATCCCTAAGCAGCTTGGGCCTATACATTATCTTCTTTCTTCCATCCGCAACTGAATTCTGCAGTTGGCTGACAGTGCCCTCTAAAGACAGAACTACTATTATTATATTCATTATTTTGAAATGTTTCTGAACTGTTTCTTCTTAATACAGTCCCTAAACTATGATTACAATAACACAATATCGAACCCATGAAAGTGTTGCCTTAAAAGTACTATCTTAAAATGTCTGTACAGTGAACATCGGCAGGAGTGGACAAAATAAGCATCTTCAGCAAAGGTTGAAAGCAACACAGAATAACTTTTAACATGTGTTAGAGGGAAGGTCACACCAATCAATAGCTGAAAAATTCAGGGTGAGAAGTCTCAGTCCCTATCCTCCTCATCTCACTTTGTGATGAAAATATTTAGCTCATGTTGAGATGTTTTTCATCATAATGATGAGCTTCCCAACATCCAATAGTTGTACTGACAGCAAACACTCTCATGGTCAGGACCAGGGGTGGGATTCAAATTTTTTAACAACCGGTTCTGTGGGCATGGCTTAGTTGGTGGGCGTGGCTTGGTGGTCGTGTGACTGGCTGGGCATGGCCAACTCAACATCACTCACATCGAGGCATACTTCTCCTTGCCTGGCCTCTCATGACTGTGGGGATGCGGCAACAATCTTAAGTGTGAAAAACAGTCATAAGTCACTTTTTTCAGTGCCATTGTAACTTTGAATGGTCACTCCACACAAGCAAAGTAGCAGCAAAGGAGGGGAAAAAAACTCCAGAGACGTTCCTGAGACAGGAAGTCTAGTCCTGCCAAGAATGTAACAAGAGTTAATGGAGAGGCAGTTTCTGTAAGCAATACCAGAATGTTTCCTTCCTGCCTTCCTTACAGGATTAGGCTAGTAATTTCTTTTAACAACTGGTTCTCCAAACTGCTTAGAATGTTAACAACCAGTTCTAGCAAATAGGTGCGAACCGATAGCATCCCACCCCTGATCAGGACTCAATAAAATTATGGAAGATACAAATGGTATAGTTACAGAGATCTGGATGTCAGACTCTTAATACTTTGTTGCTCCTTTATTGAATCTTGTCCTTGAGCACTGTTTCAGAAATGTGTTTGTTTGTGTGTGCATGCATGCGTGTGTGTGTGTTTGTGTGTGTGTGTGTGTGTGTGTCATATCATTTCATCCCCCAACCCAAGTCCTACAAAATACAATAAAAACACAATCTCAGTATAGATAAAATACCTCAGCACCAAGTAGTTGACTATTTGGTGTCATAAAGCAGATGGAATATTGTATTGTATATCAACAGCAATCAATTGATTCCTCCAAAAGTTCCTAGAAGAATATTATTCGATCTACAAAATGGTCCATAAATATATCTTAAAGCAGGAACAGGAGATTTCATTAGCAGTAACCTAACGAAAGGGAACATGCGGAGAAATTCGAAACAACATTCTAAAATGTATTTAACAAGTTATCCTTTAAAATATACATATTTCATCTTGCTGATCTTTTAGAAAGAAGTTAGATTGTGCCAACACTCTTAAAAACCTCAGTATTTTGTGTATTTACGCTTCAAAGCTGGGTTTGCAAATCCCTTTACATTAACAGCATGTAACATAACATTTGACAAGGATGGGAATTCATTCTTATCTGAATTTTCAAAGCCACTTTTGTGCACATCTCTCCAAGTTGTATCACAGCAGTTTGAAATACCACATCCTAGGCTATGTCTCACTTTGTTCTGTGGACCAGAGACAGGGCGAAAGAAGAGCTTTTTTTCCATTTTATCTGCATACCAGTTAACTCTTGGAGGATAGAAATATAACCAAGAACAGGAAAAATTGTAAAACTGGGCTGGGTCTTAAAACTGCCAAGATTTAGAACTTTCAATGATCTTGTAAATTGACCATTTCATGGGGGAAATGCAGAGGAGGCAACAATATAAAAGAGAGAGTGTTATTTGAGGGGATCCCAAAGATTAGACTTTTGCATCATGGGATGGGATTCAGTGATGGGATTCAGACAGTTCGCACCACTTCGGGACAACTGATTGTTAACTTTTTGAGTGCTTTGGTGAACTGGTTGTTCGAAGAACTTATTAGGGCAAAGAACAGGTTGTTAAATTATTTGAATCCCACCACTGTTTTGTGGAACATCATCACCATCATTCTTTCTATGTTAACCTTTGGAAAGTTGTGAAGACTGTCTGTTCCAAAGGCTAGAAGTAGGGAATTATGTAAAGTGGGGTCCTCCTTCATTATGCATCAATGTTGGTTTATTCCTTCGTTTCCACAGAAGTTATGACAATTATAATTTGTGGCTTCATCTTGTTATTTCTTTTCTTGTTTCAGGGTAGTTTTGGGTTTACTGAAGAGGGTTTGTAAATTTCCCTCAGTCTCCCTAGATTAAAGCATTATATCAATACAAGTAAGCAAATAAACAAGTAAATAATTGTGATAAAAGCATGTGTTCTAGTCATGTTAGTCATAATATAAGCATGGATTACACAACAGTGAGACAATAAGTTAATTTTGTTTATTAAGCTCAGCTTGGACTCCTCTCTGACTTGGAAGAAAAGCAAATTTAACATCTTGAAACAAATATGCCAGCACTCTCCATAATATGGCAAGGTTCCACTTCTGGAAAACACCAACTTCCTCACATTCCTTCTTTGTAAATAAAATAACTTATTCATGCAACATTTAATCCTTTCAGATAGTCTGTTTGATTTAATACTGCTCTATAAATGAAACTTGTACACTAGTTTCTGAATATCCAAATCACCCTTGGTTGATGATGGTTTTTCTAAACTTTCATTGATAATATTTTTGGACAGATAATGTTTTTGTGTCTTTGCTTTTGGCAGGGGCGTCTTAACAGCATTATGAGTCCCAGGCAAAGCAGTGTACTGGGACCCCTACAACAACTACTCATAGGAATAAAAATGTAAATGGTCAATAAAATTAAACATATATTTGCATGTTTGTATTAATTTAAAAATGCAGTAAAATTAATAAATACTGTATATTGCTCTATTTATATGATACAAGGTGTATTGAAGGGTTAACATACACAGATTAGTATGGCCTCCCTATGCTCATGGGGCCTGTGGGCAAGTGCCCATCAGGCCCATGTGTTAAGACAGCTGTCGCTTTTGGATCAAATGGAATTGGAAGAAGTTTTCTTTGGTTATGTCAAAAAAATAAAACTTTCAATTCTATTTCAACCCAAAAGGATTGTAGTGGTTTTATGATTATACCGGTACTTTGAAATGTTACACTTCAT
The DNA here is from genome assembly GCA_004320025.1 of Laticauda laticaudata. NCBI lineage: Eukaryota > Metazoa > Chordata > Lepidosauria > Squamata > Elapidae > Laticauda > Laticauda laticaudata. The sequence continues at coordinate 35,210 of BHFT01015298.1, read as the reverse complement.
TTTGGTAGGAATAGACAGATGTAACTTTGGTTTTGTGGTGAAAGTTTCATTTGTTTTCTCTTTGAGTCTTTTGCTCAATGTCACTAATACCTTATTGGTTGCCATGGAATCACATCAGGAAGTTGTGTTGCCAAGTTTCTCCCAAACAGAAGGTTGGCTTTGGCTTTTTCACATTGTGAAAAAGATGCCCTATAGCTCAAAAGAAGGACTTTTTAACATCACTTGCCCTTGGCAGGAGAATCTTGCTAATATTTATGTTATCTTTGGCAAGTTCGATTATGGGAGTAGGAACTTGATGTTTAATGTTCAGATCAATATGCTATGGCAATATTTTCAATTAAGATTAGGAAATTGTGGTCTGTTATCCATTATTACAACTCATGGTATGTCATGTGTAGCAAATATAGTTTTGATATATTTGAAAGTTGTTTCTTCTAACCCAGAGCTTCGCACTGGGTATATGACCTAAAATTGGGTAAAAGTGATTTTTATTTGGATAACTATACATGAACCCATTACAGAGGTGGTATTCAGCAAGTTCTGACCAGTTTTGCAGAACTGGAAATTTTGAATAGTTTGGAAAACTGGCAAATGCCACCTCTGACTGGAGGTTTTACAGTACCCTTTCCCTGCCTGCCCACCAAGCCACGCCCACAGAACTGGTAGTAAAACTTTTTGAATCCCATCACTGACCCATTACTCAATCTTATCAGGGACATTTAAATTGATCTAAATTATTTTACCTACATGGAATAAAGAGAACATTTTGAATGGGTGGTTTTCGGTAACGAATGAAGGAAAAAGTTTGGAACACTGTTTTAAGCAGTTCCTCAGCTGAACGAATGCTGTATAACATACTGTAATTTATTTTAAAAAAATGTTTCTGTTTAATAATTATTCTTTGAGTATCTGAATTTTTCTAATTTAATGACTGATCATGAAATTTTAGAACAAAACACAAACCAAAAGTTTCAAAAAGTATCACCTGCATGGTCTATTTAGTCTACACAGACATGTGTTTTATCCACAGTTAGATACGCCAAAGCCCAGCTAATGCATCCAACTTGAAAAAATATGTTTATGGTTGCATGTTCATCTAAGAGTTTATTCAGATTGGAATGTGATAATAATCTCTTTGATTACAGTTGCTTAATTTTTGGAATCCAAGCAAATTCTCAGACTTCAAATGTTCTTGCGAACTGTTGCTATAAAATGAATCCATTCAGTTTCAATGAATAATTCAGTGAATAATTTCTCATTTTTACATAATGGCCAATTCTGATTTCCATGTTGTTTTCAAAGCTAGTATTATACTTCTCTTAACTTATATTGCTGACTGTGCATTTTTATGAATGGTAATGAAATAAAACATTCTATACCACATAAAGCATCTTCATATTTGTTTATTCACAGAAGTACTTTTCCTGTGATAGTTCTGTATCGACCTTATTAACAAAACTGATTCTGTCTAACTTTCTAGACCCAAAATCACAGATTTTGTAAAAATAAAGTTGTCATATTTTTAACTTTTATTGATTCATACATCAAATGTTCTAAAAAAAAAATTACCATACACACAAATAAATAATGGAAAAACTTTAAACAAGAAAATACATAAGAATACATAAACAAGCAAGCAAAAACTGTAGTGTTGATACATTTAAATGCTTTTAATTTCAACATGTCCACTTTCAGTGATTTCAATATGTGACTTGAGATACATTGTTCCTGGATACAGAAAAGGCCTAGGGATGCCTAAGCAATAGACAGTATTTGAAATAGGTGTTGCCTCCTTTAAAATAGACAAAATTTTCTTAATTTCAGGGCTTAAAATCCACCTATTTAACCAACTCATCTAGATGCCCAAAATGCTAATTGCCAGAACCAAACACCTGGCAGACAAGACACACATAAAGACTGAACTATGCACCCTGACTAAAGTACTGACAGCAACGGCTTTTCCACAAAAGCAAAATCACCGCTTGATCTCCACAAGAAGCACACTAAGACCATAATAGAGACCTAGAAGATCAACAGACTATGGAACAGCTGTCCTGTCCTACATAAGAGTCATAGACAAAATCAGTAAGATACTCACAGTGCATCACATCAAGACTGCTTCAAAACAGACAGAAAAATAGCCAGCCATCCTAAGAACACCCAGATAAAACTGAACCCTGGAAAACCAAGGCATATCCCGAAGTCCCTGTGGCATCATACTGGCCACATACATTGGACAGACCAATAGAAGAATAAGTTACCCACCTGGATGAACACAAAAAATTAGTAAAAAAAGCTGGAAACACACTTCCTCACTAGTCCAACATGGACTACACATGTTGTTCCATGTGGTATTGTTGTTCCAAATGAAAGCCAACAAGTTCATAGCATCAACTTCAATGGCACCAAAACTCTTAGCCACTATAGAAAACCTGCAGCCACAGAATTATCAGAGCAGCCATAAGAGATTGAAAAACAGCTTGAAAGCATGAATAGAAGAGATGATTCCACCAAGACCTGTCAATTATTTGGAAGCCATGCACTCTCAAACAAAAAAAATTCCACACACTAGGCAGGCAAAACTCCTGGCACAAACAGATCCCGCTCTATGATACTCCAGCTCAAACACACCCCAACCAAGGCACCCAGATGAAAGCCTAGCTCCGAAACAATGATAGCCATCCATTTACTCAGAGCGCGAGCTGCACTAAAAGCCTCCAATACAGGAACACAATGGTGTGAGAGTTTGGAATCATAAACCCAACTCTGGCTCAGATACGTAGATTACACCTTCATAATCTGGCCAACACACGGGAAAGACAACTAGACAACTTCCTCACACACCTCAACAGCCTACACCCCAAAATACAATTCACCATGAAACAGAAGCCAAACAATCAATTTCCCTTGCTAAATGTCCTTAGTATAAAAAAATCAATGGCTCCCTAGGACCACATCATCTTACCGAGGAAAAACACATGACCACGATCTACATGCACTCTCACTATCACCATCCGCCAGCACAGATCAATTTCGTAGCCGAGACCCATCTCCAGAACAAAATGCTTAGCCAACAACAACACTTAAAAAGCCGAACTGCATCACTCTCACTAATGTAACATTCACAGCCAATGGCATTCCAAAAAAAGTAAGTATTACCCACCTAATTCCAAATAAAGAAACCCCAACCAAAATCCAAGACAGAGAACACAGAGAATGCGCTAGCCCTCCTCCCATATATAAAAGGCACTACAGACATAAATCAGCAAGATCCTCGCAACCACAACATTAACACCATTCTGCACAAACAGAAAATATCGGCAGCCATCCTAAGAAACCCTAAAAACAAAATCGAGTTTTGCGAAAACGCAAGGAGTATATAAATCTTTGCACTGCCTGTCCCACCACATACATGCAGACAAATAACAGAAGAATAAGTGCACACATTGAAGAACACAAGAACTCCAATCAAAAAGAAGAACTGACCTCTTCCTGGTCAACACCTTAAAGCCCCACCGGACAATGAAATTGCCTTTAAAAATACCAGAAAACTATCGCCAAAAACCAAACACTTCAACAACAGAAAATAAATCAGAGAAGCCATAGAGATAGAAAAATGCCCACACAGTATGAATAAACGAGATGATACCTCCCACACCATACCAACATTTGGAAACCCTGCCTCATTAAATAAATGAAGTACCTAAGCATGCAAGAATGACACCAGACCGGCACACACAGCGAGTGGCCATACTACAAGATGGCACTTGTTGGCTACTTCGTTCTACATGGAAGCTTCATGTAGAAAAAAGACTCAACACCCACACAGAAGATGAGACATGACTACGGACCAGAAGCAATACCGACAGGCTGCACCACTACCCGCTTCAAATAAACCGCTCTGACGCCATACAAGAAGCAAATGCAAACCTACCTATGGAGGATGTTGGCATGACCACGAACGCGAAGCAAACCAACGGATCACAGCTCACCAGCTCAACAATCCCCCAGCAACTACAAGACAAACCTGAGCAAGAACCAAGCCCACTCCCACCTGAAACAGAACACACCCCCAGCCAATCAGAACACAGTTCCAACCCCTAGCAATACAGAACACAGCCAAAACCCAACCAATGAGACACATACGCCCCACCAATCAGAACATCAGCCAAGGCCCACCGCAATCAAGTCCACCCGCCACTAGCATGTTAAAAGAAAGACGGCAGTGCAAGCTCACATTACTCTGAGAAGCACACGAGCTGAAGAAACAAGCCTGAAGATTGATGAATGAGAAGTTTCATCGAAACGTTGCCTAGAATACTTTCAATTTTTTATGCACGGAGAAAACCGCGAACTAACTTCAAAGATCCACATACAAATACCCGTCGAAAAAACTCAGAAATAAATATATATTATATATTATATTATATATTATATATATATATATATATATATATATATATATATATATTATATCTTTATATATATATTATATATATATATATGTTTTCTGGAGGTTTTCGCGAGTTTTTGTAATGTGGGATCTCTGGTTATTCGGTTTTTCTCCGCGTAAGAATTGGAAGTTATCTCGGCAACGTTTCGATGAAGTCTCATTATCATCTTCAAGGCTTTGTTTCTTCATGCTCTGTGCTTCTCAGAGTAATAAATAATTATTACTCTGAGAAGCACAGAGCCTGAAGAACAAGCCTGAAGATGATGAACTGAGACTTCATCGAAACGTTGCCTCGATAGCTTTCCCATTTAACGCGGGAGAAAACCCGAATAACAAGAGAATCCATATATCTATATTATATATGTTTTTTTTAAGCTCTCGCGGGAACTTTACATTTGGCTGCCTGTTTCGCTTCCTTCGGGTATTATCCCCATGTATTGTAAGTTTGTTAAGTTGTAGCATAACATTTCAGCAGACTCTTCATCTGCCATCATCAGGCTTCTAAACATACATACATACATACATTCAATACATACATACCATACATACATACATACATACATACAATACATACAATACATATATAATATATTTATATATATATATATATATATTATATATAATATATATATGAATGCAGTTTCAGCTTCTTCAGCTTCCTTTGGGTATTTATTCCAGCATCATTGTAGTGTTTGGACTGCAGCCTCGAATTTGACACCAAGGACCTGTGAGACGCCATCCATTACAGATAGCCTGATGATGGCAGATAGGAATTTCTGCTGAAACGTTGCTACCTTTAACAAGCACTACATGACGTGGGATAATACCCGAAGGAAGCTAAACAGCACACATGTAAAGTTACCCGTGAAGCTAAAAAAAACAAATATCTGACCTCTACGGGGAGGAAATAAACAGCCAGATCAAAAGCTATGAGAAGCTGGAAGTCAAAAAAGAGCAGGAATAACTATGTGACCTAAATTCCTATGCAGCTGCAGAGACAACAATGTAACAACCAACTGCTTCAAATTAACATTTCAATAAGCCACAACAGCAGCTACCAAACGTTATCTGAAAAGAACAGAGAAGGCTCTACTGCAGAAATGGAAGTTCACAGTAAAAGATTCCATTAGATCAGTTAAACAAAATTGCTAGCCACTAGCACCTGGAATTGAGGGCAGCAAAATCCACGCCTGCTACTTTGGGATAAGTATAAAACAACTTACAACTTGGAGAGCTTGAACTGAAACGCACTTACAACAATGAAAAACTCTTAAAGAAAACTAAAGAAATTAGAACATTATCACGAAAACCGCCAACACTCAAAACAACTGAAACAAACATTAGTATATACGTTTCCAACAGAGAACTCAACAAAACGAAACAGATGTCGCTATCCATAAGGGATTCAATTATGCCATAGGCACTCCAAAAAAATTCCAACAGAATCCATCATATGTGGCAGTAGAATCTAGCTAACCAAATTAAATACAGATGAAGCTGACAGAATATAGACACTAGGTTACTTCACATCTCTAATGCACAACGAAACCACGCAAAAATGAATTCTGCAAAAAGATGAAAGTTCAGAGCACTACAAACCTGAAAAAATGATAACAGCATAATAATACTCCCAGCAGACAAAGGAAATGGCCACCAGTAGTAATGGACAGAAAAGACTATGAACAAAATTGAACCAAGACCTACTCCAAGACTCTCAATACAAACCTATTTTAACACAGACCCAACCATATTAGAAAAATTAAGCAAGAAGAAAATTATAACCAGCCACAATAAGCAAAGAAATCACAGACGAATCATCCCAAGAGAAGAAATTCTTCTAAGATGCCAAATTAATATGGCCTCCCAAAAATACACAAAGAAGGCATACCTCTGCACGACCATAAGTCCCGCTCCATAGGAGCACATTACAAAACCTAGCTAAATACTTAGCAAAACAACTTACAGCCCCAATGCTGAAAAACCGGCAGCTTCATATGTGACAAACTCAATACAACTTCTTAGAAATGAATCAAAGATCTACACGTGGAACAAGAAGAATCTGCTTGGTAAGTTTCAACATGGTTTCACTATTCACTCAAGTCCCGATAAAAGAAACTCTTGAATATTGATCAAATATTAAATACCACCAGCTAAAGACCTCATGGAACTAACCAAACACTGCCTAACCAACACATTTTCATATACAAAGGACAAAGATACACAGCAAATTTGAAAGGAGCCGCCTATGAGATCACCCACTGGTCACCCCGTCATCTGCCGAACCTGTTCATAGGACGAATTTCGAATCCTAGAGCCCTGGCTATGCCACCCAAACCCAACTATGTGCTAAGATACATCGACTGACACATTTGTGATTTGGCCCACCATGGAAACAGAACACCTAAACAATTTCCTAAACCACACCTAACAACACCACACCCCAAAATGCAAGGTTTCACCATGGAAATGGAAATAACAAACAACTACAAATTCCTAGATGTACTAATCTACAAAAGACAAGATGGCACACTGGGGACACAACGCATATACCAAAAGAAAACACCACCCACCGCTACCTCAAGCCCAATCCAACACCACCCAGCAGCAGATAAATTTTCCGTGGCAAAACACAAATTACCAGAACCAAACGCCTGGCTGGCAGACAAGACCATATAAAGACTGAACTAGGCTACCACTGCTGAATAATTGACAGCCAATTGGCTTCGCAAAAAAAACAAAAAATCACACATTGATCCACAAAAACACACCAAGACAATAACAGAGAACCCTTAGAAGACCAACCAGACCTATGGAACACGCCTGTCTTGCCCCTTACATAAGAGGTGGGCTACACATAAAATCAGCTAACAGATATACACAGGCATCACATCAGACTGCCTTCAAAACAGACAAAAAATAGCAAGCCCATCCTTAAAAACCCACAAGTACAAAATTGAACCTGGAAAAGCCAAGGCATATAGCGAATTCCCTGTACATCATGCCGCGGGGCCACATACATTTTTGGACAGACAAGAGAAGAATAAGTACCCGCGCGCTAGATGAACAGATGACAAAATGCAGTAAAAAAGTCTGAACACACCTCCTCAGCTCACTCGTCCAACGACATGACCACAGGTCACAACATCAACTTGAATGGCACTAAAAACCCTAGCCACTATGAGAAAAACCAACCCAGAATGCATCAAGGAGAAGGCCATAGAGATTTGAAAAAAGACCTGAAAGCATGAATAGAAAGATGGTTCCATCAGACTGATCAATGCATTTGAAGCTGCACTCTCAAATAGAAAGATCTCCACACCAGACAAAACAGAGCAAACCCTTTTGAGCACAAACAGACTCCGCTCTGATGCCTCCAACTTAAACACCGGCACATCCACACAGGCACTCGGTGAAACCTACTTTCTAATGGATAGCAGCCATCTTTTCACACACGAAGCCAAGCTGCACATGAAGCCTCGCAACAACAGGAACAGAATGTTGCCAGCCAATCAAAGCACAAAACAGAAGAAGAAAACAGAAACATCAATGAATCAACTCCAAGTCCAGTGAACATCAGACCCAGGCTTCCTAATCCATCAGAATAGACCAGCCTCGAATTTGAATAATCAGAAAGCTGTGAGAACCCCATCCATAGCAGAAGCTTTGCTGAATGGCAGATGAGATTCTGCTGAAACGTTGCTACAACTTTAACAGCACTACAATGACGTGGGATAATACCCGAAGGAAGCTAAACAGCACACATGTAAGTTCCTGCAAAAGCTTAAAAAAAACATATATATTTATTAATTAGGAAGGGGGTCCAAATCTGTGAGATGGTGGATGATTTGTCTTGACTCAAGCCCTGCACGTTTTGTACATGCATTGTATATGCATTGCTTTCACACATGCATACAATGAGAATTGAGACTTCATTTGGGAAGCTGTGCTCGCCATATTATGAATTCTCTGTATTCTATGGATACCATTGCCTCTCACGTGGTAGCTACACTTAACAGAAAATATATGTGGCTCAAGGTTGAAATCAGAGGTGGTATTCAGCAGGTTCTGACCAGTTCTGGAGAACCGATAGCAGAAATTTTGAGTAGTTTGGAGAACCAGAAAATACCACCTCTGGCTGGAGATTTTACAGTAACCTTCCCCCACCATACCCACCAAGCCATGCCCACAGAACTGGTAGTAAAAATATTTGAATCCTATCACTGTTTGAAATGTGGAATCCTTGGTGCTAAGTGTGGTTGTTTCTTGTAGATGTTTCATTACCCTGCTCAGTAACATCATTAGTGCTAGTGAGTATGGGGTTTGCTTTTTGTTTATTGATAGTAGATTGCCCTGCCAGTTTTGGTGGAGGCGGTTTTTTTCTCTCCTTGATAATTTATTGATTAGGATATTGTTTTCTACCTGATTGTTTGTCCCATTTTAATCCCTGCTTATCTGAGTGTTGGCTACTGGTGAAGATGTGTTTTGGTCTTTTTTTCTTTTTTATTGCCTCTAAGAGACCATATTGATGACAATATTGATCTAAGAGACAATATTTCATTAACTGGGTGATGAAATGTCTACAAGCAAACAACCAAGCTCAGAGAGCACCAAAGACTCTACATGATTAAGACCCTCTTATTGTCTATGATCAATTATGAGATTCTCAAGAGAAGTCTGGCTGACTTACATGCTTCTAATTCTATGAAATTGAAGACATACCTGTTTTTCCTAGGGTTTCAACAGCTAACATTGATTCCAGGGTTATATTGTCTTTTAGATGGTCTACTCTTTTTTTTTTTAAGAATTGTTTCTTTGTGTGGCTTATTGAATTTATTGAGATGAGTCAATCTAAATTATTATTTTCTCACAAATCTGTACTCCTGGAAAAATATGGTATATGCATAAATTAATGACACTGTTAGGATATGTTCAGAGTAACCCTTGCATAAAAAGGATACACACATGGAAAACAGTTTATGAGAACAGTTATGAAGAAATATACAGCCACACAGAGTTGAACGAGTTGTATTAATGTTTACTTGAAGAAATAGCACAGTCCAATAAACAGTCCATGTCATACACGTTTTTAACAGTCCAGNAATAACCTTCGATATCAACAGAATCAAATAAAACAGGGTTAGTCAGTATCAGTCGGTAGTCAGTCAGTATCAGTATCAAGAGAGATCATCAGTGAAAAAGAGAAAGAGAATTAAACCATGATCTATAGCTCCCTCTTATGGCAACTTGTAGCATAATTAACCAACTAGAACACAGCGTAATACATTACAGCATTTTTTCCTTAAAGCTACAAACATATATTTCCAGTTCATATATTGTCAACCCAACTATGTTATTTACATATACATAACAGATACTAATTAAAATAATAAAAGGGCTAAACCTTCATTAAACCTTTGAATGATAATGTTGGAATAGTCATCATTCTCCCTTATCCCTTATTTATGTTAAAGCTTATTATAAAGGATGATGGTCCTGGATCCGTTTTGTGAACAGAATCAGCTTGGAAGATGATTTTCTAGGACAGTTTGAACTTAAGGAAGAACCCAATTCATATAAATGTTATGGATGTTTCAAAAAGAATTCATGCCAATATTGAGTCTTTCAAGAAAACATGAATCAATGCCTGATGAGGTAACTCAAATATGTCTCCTCTCTTATGCCATCTGACATGTAAAGCTGATAACATCCTGCTGCAGGCCACTTGTAATCTAATGTGGTGAAATGTTGTGTTTCAGGCCAGTGTGTATTTGCTGTCAATATTATGTGGGAACAGTCATAGGTCACATTTTTTTTATATTCTGTAAATTGGTGAGGTAGAATACCAATGATGCAAGGAAGGATCATATGACACAACACATCACTGCAGCTGTTGTTTTGCTTTAGCCATTTCCTTGCTACAGCTAACAAGCCAACTCTCTTTTGGACTTAAAAAGATTATGCTTTCATTAGTGAGTATATGTGGTCTCCCGAAATAAGAAAAACAAGTAGAAGATTGCTGGGGACCAAATAAAAAAGAAAGAAAGAAAGAAAGAAAGAAAGAAAGAAAGAAAGAAAGAAAGAAAGAAAGAAAGAAAAAAGAAACAATAGGAGGATTCTAGGTTCAAAGAAAATATAAACTTTTCAGGCTACCTTCAGCCATTAGGCAGATGCACTTGAAGAATAAAATGAAGGTTTAGTAATAGAAATCATTCTTTTATATACAGTAGAAGAAGGATGGGAAGGGAATAATTTAAAATTCATTTTCAACATTTGATTAATATTTATTTATTTATTTATTTTATTTGTATCCCACTTTATTTCAAATAGCTCAAGATGACAAAAATATCCAACACATCTTCTTCCTCCAATTTTCCCCACAACAACAATATTATATGGTGCATTTGGCTAAGAGAGAGTGACTGGTCTACAGTCTACAGCTGGCTTTCATAGCTAAAGTAGGACTTGAATTCATAGCTTCCCAGTTTCTAGTGGTGCCTTAATTGCTCCCTTCCTGCCCATATTTTAACTGTAAATTATTAATGTTATTGTTGTTTATTGCTTTACCATTTTAATTTTTTCTGGTTTTTAATATTTGAAAGCTGCCCAGCATTATTTCCAGATGAGATATGCAGCACACAATCAAATAAATAAATAAATAACTATTGAAGGGGATTTGCAAGTAATCAATTTAGGTAGCTGAGAAAAGTGATCTTGTCAACAATGTAACACAATAGTGATATCACAACTTTGGAGCCCCGGACCTATTCACTACTTGCCTTGACTCTTCCAATTCTTAGCATAAGATGCCACTTCCAATAGATGTGACCTGTGGAGATGTGTCCTTTTCTAAAGAAAATAGTTTCTTAATAAATAAATCAATGTCAGAAAGATTTTTCCCCCAAGGCAATAAAAATATCGGAGAAGAGGAATATATTCTGACACCAACACATTTTAAATAAATAAAACTATTGCCATCCATCAAAATGAAAAATAGCTCAGTAACTTCAGAAGAAAAGACTCTTGGTCCGATGTATAATTTTTAAGTTTAAAATTATGTCAATTTTTTATATTTTTTATATTTTTGTATAAAAATAACACAATACAATTAAATACATTTAAAAAAAAAACAGTATTCTGAGATGGGTTTAAATGGCTATTTAAATATTCTTCTTTCCAGAAAAGGTCATTCTAATACCTTTCACAGAACACTTTAACTTTGGAGGACCCAAGAATACAGGTTAAAAGGGCAGGAATATGCAAGTATGGGTAGAGAATGGAAGTAAGGTATAACCTGAGCTGGTGACAAAGAGCTGAGTACTTTATGATCTGATTATGATAGGCTTTATTTATCAAAGTAAACTTTAGTTCAGATATTGTCCTAATAAAGGTTAGGTTGTTGCATTAGAAAGCAACAAAAAAAATCAGAAAATAAGAAACTATGTACAGAAATATGAATGGCTGTCACCATATGATCTTGAGAAAACTAATGAAGACCTGGATATTCCCCCAGTTCTTGGGACCCATTGATGGCTGAGAGTCTGTTGGAAAAGTATTTGGTTTATATGTTTGTCTTCTGTGATTTATTAAATTGTACAGTTCTTACTTATTTTTTTAAATTGAAAGGTATTCAGACTCATCAGTAGTTAGGTAAACAAAAAACAAACAGTGAATGAATGAATGAATGAATGAATGAATGAATGAATGAATGAATGAATGAATGGTGGCTGAAACAAAGTCCATTACTGGATTTATTGAATCTTTTTTTAGCATGTACACTGCTGATTGCCTGAAGCTAACATTTTCAGGCAGATTTTTTTTTCAAAGAATAGTAAAAGTAAACAATAAAAACATATCCCAACATATAATAGCAGAGGAATTATTTTACTTCCACACATAGACTTCAAGTATCATTCTGATGTTCAGACACACTGTCTCCTGACCTTTGACACAGAATAATCTTGGAGAGCAAAGAACACATTATTCCCCCTTCTTACTTCAGACCATATGTTTAACTATCCTATAGTTAAATAGAATTTATATACCAGGTACATAATCTCTTAATTTCAAATTTGTGACTATTTACCTGCTGCTTCTAAGATTTTTCTACTTTGTAAAATGTATGTAATTTTAGAGCAATGTATGATCTTAGAACACACTCAGAGGCAATGAAATAATGAATTAACCAGATGTTTGGAGTGAACTCATGGAAATAAAGTTTTAACAGACACATAATGTACTTCAGGCATGTTTTAATTATTTGTCATGAATTCTGTAGCACTCACTTTACAAGATTCAAAAGATTACAACTTTTATTAATTATTTATGTGTTCGAATTTTATCCCACCTTCATCAACATTTTGATCTTTTTCCTCCTAATCATTATATTTTACACCACAGACAGGACTTTTTAGAATTGACATTCAATTTTATATGCTATTTTCCCCCGTTTTTAACATTGTGTTAGAATGGAATAGCCATTGTTCAACTACCTCTCCCGTGGGTATCCACTGGAGAATTGTTTTTGTTTTTCCCTTAGATCCCAGTTGGATCCAACACACAAACTTGATCTTTACTTTGCCTACAATCTTATTTGGTTTAGTTTTCAGAGAATCAATCTGCCAATAGTTCACAGGTGTAGATAGACAAAATATCCTCATCTCTTTCGCAAAATCAATTTCCAACATGACGCTGGCTTGGAAAGAACAGAAAGTAGTTTTCTGGGAGAGCAGAGAGAACTGAGTTCCATGTAACAATGGATGGACAGGAAAAGGAAAACCTGGCTGCAAAGAAAAATGCAAAAGATGGAAGAGAAAAGACAAATAATTAGTGCTTTCTTAATCCAAAAGCACTCTGAATGAAAAGCAACTTTCTTAGCAATTCTGTTTAGAGTTTGTTGCAAGCCAGGCTATACCACATGAAGGAAATGAGGGTTGTTCTGTGGAGGGCAAAAGGTGAGCTTGCCTTGTTGATTCAAAAATGGAACACCAAGAGAACCTATAATATGCCAGTATGTCTATGGTTTCCAACTTGAACTCAGCATAAATTATTCCAGGAATGTTTGTACAGTCTCTTTTTATATCTCCCTGGCAAGGCCTATTTGGATTGCAAGGCTTCATTACTTTTCTTTTTATATCAACTTTACTTCTCCCGTGAAGATAATCTTTTTTTGTTGTTATTGCAATTTTTTTTCCAGAGAAAGCAAAAATAAAACATACTGCACCACTTGTCAAAGCAATGAAGTAGGCTGCAGAGGAAATTCCTGTTTATTTAAGGAATGGGCTGTGACTTGAAAGAAACAAAAGAGAAATGATGGTGATGAAAAAACATGTACTAACTTTCTCCTTGCTTCATAATTTGTAAAGTATGGTTTGTATTAACATAGAAAAATTAAAACATGTCCTTTCTTTCTTGAATATAAAATAAATTAATAGGTGAATTGATTACTTAAAAATATGGATGTTTTTTTGTTAATATCATAGAATAACAAGAGCTGGAACAGACCTTGGAGATCATCTAGTCCAACCCCCTGCTAGAGCAGGAGAGTCTACTCCAAATATTAGCCTCTATCTAGGATCAAACTCATAGCCTCCTAACAGTGAGGCAAGAGCTCTACCTCTTGACCACCAGATCTGCTGTATAAAAGTAGCAGTAAAGTCTTATTAAAAGTTAAAGTATGATAGTAACAAACATATTCATCATTGCTTACTTTAAGTTCATTGACTGAAGTGATACAATTTTTTTTCATGAATTTGTGATCTATAATATTGAACTCTATCTTTGAAAACAATTTGATAAAATATCACATTCTCTGCAAAAACTGCACAGAGCAAATACAAAACTGTTTATTTTGGGTACTGCTTTATTTTGAAGACTGAGCACTTCAAAGTAATAGCATAAAAATTTACTTCAATTCTTTGGATTCCCCTTCTTTTCCACTATACCACTATCTCTTCCTTTTTTCAGAAGCACTACCCCTGATTCAAGAGAACAGTCCAGCCAGCTTATCAGACTCTGATCCAATTTAAAAAAAAAACTTGGCAAATTGAAGTTGAAGTCCATGTATCTTCAATTTGCCCATATGTCCAAAACATTGGACCCTCAAACCCCCCAGGCTCACTGGACAGTTCTGGGAGTTGATATCCACATGTCTTCAAGTTGCCAATGTTTAGACACACCACTCTATTCCCTATCTTTGAGAAACATGAAAAAAAAAAAAGGCTCACCCTGAGACGGTATAGAATCCAGAAAATTATGTTTCTTGATTATTATTTTTCTTGAATTTATGCCATAGCATGGAGAATTTAGATGGATCTCTTCTTTACTCTCCCTGGCTGAGAAATAGTGGTTGGTCCAATGAGAAATACAAGTTAGAGAGACATAGGTTAGTCCCATGTTAGTCATTATCTCCACCACAGTTTATCTATCAAACTAACCCTTAACGTAGTCATTTGTGAATGTGTTTGAATTAGGTTGAGCAAAGCACCAGGGGGATGTCCTTCTCCTGCAAACTTGATTTCATTTTAAAAGAAAATTGAATAGAAACACATTATAGAAAATATTGCCTAATTTATCATATGGCTAGATTAAACCAGTTTCATATATATGTGGGAAATTCTACCAAGGTATCCAATAACTTGGGAAGCTGTTATGCACCTTGACTTTGGGGTAACATTTTCTATGCTGAGTTTATCTAAGATATTGGGACCCTAGACTTGAGAATAATATGTTTTATCATCAGAAGGATCTCCAAAACCCTTCTTCTATGTTTATTTCCTTATGGCTATCATATCTACAGTGTCATTAAAATCACATGCTTCTCTTTTAATCCTGCAAAATGCTATCATTGAAATTATGGCCAGGAAAACATCACACTGATGGGTGATGGGAGTCCCTTCCCTTAAATGCTATCATCTGATGGGACCTTGGCTTCTCTGTAGCCCTTTGGAATAGACTCCCATCTAAGATGTGAAAAGCCTGTACCCTATTTGAAGGCCCTAAAGACCTGAATTTTCCCCTAAACATTTAGCTAGAATGTGGGTTGAGTCAGAAGGTTAATAGTCTGATTGAGCTAACACCTGGTGGGAAAGAATGTTTGCTTTTTAGTTTTTGTTCTTTCTTTTGTTGTTGTGGTGGTGGTGGTGAGCTGCCTGGGGTCAATGTCTTAGATAGATGGCGATGTTCTTCAAATAAAATAAACAAAATCCTGCAACTACCATGCTATATGGAAGAAGAATCCTTACAGCCATTTTTGTTCTCAATGCATATGTGTTATTATCATACCCTCTGCTGACCTCTTTTCAAACTGCATATCTGGCCTTTATAAACACAAATCACACACACACAAAATGTAGCAACTGTTTTAGCCAGGAAGGGCATCCTTGCAGCCTTTGCACTTTGAATTCAAATATTGTAATGGCATGCTATTTCTTAGAAAACATGTAGGAAATCTGATTTCTAGAAGCACAATGAAAATAGAATGAGGTTTGATTAACATGAGAGTCCCCTGTTTAGTAAAAAAAAAAGTCAAAGTCAAAAGCAGAACAGTTCTTTGACAAATGAAATGGAAAACATTGATTGCATGTTAGCAATTATAAAAAGTTGACAACACAAAGTATTCCAAAATATTGTAATGAGTGTACAAAATAGAATTAAAATATTAGATTTTTTAAAAATGTAGGCAGTGGTTAGAATAGTTGGTACTCATCTCTAAAGACCGTGCTATCCATTCCTAATGAAACATTTTTTTAATGCCATCATTACATTTTACACTGCAACCTATCTTTAAAAAGATCCATTTAGCCAGTATGAAGGCAAAAACAAAGCAGACAAAAGTGTAACCATAAATATCTAGATTCCTTTCTGATTGTAAGTAAGGAATAAGAGTTGAACACAAAGTTTCACAAAGGAAGTTTGAAACTATATGTTTGAATGCAGGACTAAGGGAAAGCAATTCAAAATGAGAAGACAAATTCCTTTAAAGAAGGGAAGGAATTAAGTTGCTTTTAAGGGGCATGAGAAGGCTACTGTAGATTTAGCAAAGCAGATTTATTAACCTCCTGAGTACAGGCTAGACTGTTAAAATAACAGATCAAAATGGCAACCTGGTACATTGTCCCATTCAGAAGACAAAAGGAAGCATAAGAAGTGAATCTTAGTGCATAAGAAGGTCTTGTATCTTACAATTGGCAGCTGCAATATTTCTTTGTTCATTTTAATAGCCTTTAAAATAAACATACTGTCACTCAAACATCTGCATCCTTGAATGATTGTGTGAAGCTTCTAGTTCTAGTATTAATTAGGTGCAGCTTGAATTTCTTATAAATTTGCAGGAGGGTTACCCAAAATGGCTGAATGATTTTTCAACACCCCCCCCCCAAATTCTGGCTGTAATAGTGAAATTAGTTGAACATCATCATTCAACATAGACCTGAAGATTTCCCAGTATTGTAAACAAAGCAAAACAAAATCCACAGTATTACATTTATATTGCTTTGGATTTCTTCTCTAAGTAGGGCCTAAGTGTTCCCTTTCAACTTGAATATATTATTCCAATATATTATTCTAATATCTGGATACTATTCTGAAGTTTCCATTCATATTTTGATAAATATTAGGAAAACTATTCCATCACATTAAAGAAAAATGTTTGAACAATTTTGTGAAAAACTCTGGTGGCAAAGTTTTGGCTTTGTCTTTTGCCAGGATGGCAAAAGTTAAAAATAGCAAGTTGGGTGGGCTAGCTAGTATTTCTGTGTCAAAAACAGTAATCCCTCCTTTCTGAAAAACTGAAAAGGTCTCAGCTTTAGCACCAACAGAAAATCGACACAATTTACTCCTTTTTTCAACAAACCTTCTCAATTTTGCTTTGATGAAAGGCATAAAGGCTGCTGCATTAGGAAGAAGAAAAATATGAGACTTACTAGCTAAACTACCTCGATGTTCTTAAGCATCAGGGTTGAAGGATATATATGTATGCATCCTCATTATCTTTTGTTTTTCATCTTATAAATTCACTCACAAATACAGTTAATTGTAATTTATTGAATAAGCCACAGTGCCTACATTCACACATCACCTTAACCCATAAAATATGATTTTAAGTGATAAAGGTTTGATTCATTAATGCAAGACTTCCATTCCTGTTTCCAGTTTAGAAATTGCTTGCAAATTAAGAGATCCTTATGTGCACATGATATCCTTTGTTCATTTCAATAGAAAATGGAGTTTGCATGCATTGTAGTGCATCTTTGTTTTTTTAATATCTTAAGCAAACTCTAATCTTGCAATCCTGTATTGATTTAATTGGAATTTAGATCAAATGAATTCATTAAAATTTTATGTGTAGATAAATATGTCTGTGTTTGCAATATATCTGCTACATGTAACAGAAAGTAAGGCATGGAATGGGACTGTCAACCCACATTCATTTACATCTGTAAGGTTAAGCAGGACTGTTGACCCCATCCTGTATGTCCATATATGAGGCAGGTACATATGCAAAAGATATCCTCTGTGACTTTCTGCTGGCACTTCAACTATCACTAATTGACTAATTCTATAAAATACCATGTATATTCATGACACATAGTTAGGTGGCATTAATTAGTTTAAACTCAATAAACCAAGCAGGGACAGATTTGATTAGTACATGGTTGGGAAATAACCAGGGAATCCCAAAACTCAAGACATGATTGCAAAGTAAAAAAAAAATCTTGGAAGAAGACAAGCAGAATCACAATTATGTTGATGAAGACACCAGAAATCAATCTTGAGTCAAGAGAATTCACCTTCACATACTATGCCAGGAAGGCATCAGTCAATCAAGAAGAACTAAACTGAAGTCAACTAAATAACTCACTTGGGATTATTATGGTTATATTAAATTGTGGGTAATACATTTGAGGAAGGAAGGAAGGAATTGCTTGCATAGAATTTGGAGTTTCTCTTGATCCATTTGAAACATTTACAAAGACTCTAAAAGTTTGAGCTTCTAGCAGTCATTCAGGATTTAGTTTGTGAAATATAGTTCACTGATATGTAAATATGTTGATTATTGGAACTACTGGAACTACTCCAACACATAAATTGCTGTTCATTTACTGTCAGATCTCCAGGGAAATGATATGGTTTCCCAAATTGTTTCTACAGAAGTTATTCTTCATTCCCTAAATTCAACTGAATCTTTTCAAAGTTAAAATGGCTTCATCTTTGGCAGATGTGGAAAAGAAGACCTTAATCTCCAAATAATGGTATTGTTCTACAAGAGCTCATCCTTTCAAAGACAATTTCTTTCAAAAAGAAACCACGACATTTTTATTCATCCAAAATTATCAAGATTGTTTAAGAGGTCTTTCTGGTTTGTAATACTCTCCTAACTCAGAATTTTTGGATCATTTGTACCAATTTCAAATGATACAATATTTCAGAGAAGGGCATCAGGGATTCTAGAAGGTGTACATAGAAATAAAAAAATGAAGCATCAAGAATCAAAATGTATAAATTATTTGATTTATTAAGTACCACTATCCACCTAATAATATTTCTTTATTTCTCCATAAATCAAAAAATATTGATTTTAAAAAAACCTAATTTATTTTTAAAAAAATATGCTGATGTATCAATCCAGGAAATTTTGGACAAACAAAATAGGTCAGTTAAGTAATATTAGTTCATAGTTAGAAAAATGGAAGTAATATATAAGACAGTTACTCTACATAGTTCAAGGCTAGTGAATG
Source organism: Laticauda laticaudata (assembly GCA_004320025.1). Lineage (NCBI taxonomy): Eukaryota > Metazoa > Chordata > Lepidosauria > Squamata > Elapidae > Laticauda > Laticauda laticaudata. Next base: position 16,022 of record BHFT01015298.1, on the reverse strand, counting down.
GAATGAAACTCGGGGTCTTAAGTTTTTAGAGTGGATCTTCTCCCTGTTCAAATTTTTTCCAATGTCTTACTTGTATTTTAACATTCCCACAATAGTCATAGCACTATGGGAATTAAAATAACCACTTTTTTTAAAGGTAAAACTATTTATTTTTAAGAGAAAAATTTATTGGCATATGAATACAAATCAGTCTTCTAAGGTCCTCTTAGGAAATTCTATAAATTTCAAATGACTGTGTAGATTACTGCAAAGTTCAAGCACATTTAAACTACTATGAAGAAAATGCATATATTCAACAGTAGCAAGAACTCAACAAAAACAAATAAATTAATTAGCAAATAATCCAAACTATAGCTTCAGTAGCATTATTCAATGGATAGTGATTTCCATACTTCTTCAAGTGAGTCAAAATATAATGCTTTTGAATCATTATGAAAACTTTCATAATCTGGTACATATTCTCCAAATGAGTTGGATTTCAGCTCTCACTATCTATGAGTCAGCATGGATTTTGGCAATACTAGTTGGGGATCATAGGTAGTCAAGTCTATTTCAGGTATTATTTTAAGGAAATTTACTTTACACAATTTAGAGCCAATATACATAACTTCTTTGTGAAGTGAAATACACCATGTTCTTGATGTTGACACTTGAACTAAACTTCCCATTATCTTTGCTGCTTCTGCAGTCTATTTAGACCCAAACCAGGGACAATCTTTGCATTGCTTGAAATTGTGTTCGGACACTCTAGCACATCCCAGTTTGCAGTTATCTCAAGGACTGAGTTTTCTTTATGAAGTGACAGAAAAATGGACTACTTAACAATAAAAAAAGTCACATATATGGCATAATTTATCGGAAGGACAAATGTCAATTCTTTAAGCAGGCTAGTCAGAAAGATTCATCAGGCACAAAAAAACAGGCACAAAACACTCTTTATTTAGTAATACAAACTAGTGTATTACTAAATGAAGAGCTATTATGAGTCAATTATATGGAACTGAAATATATTCATGTGTTTATACCAGGGTGAGATTCAGTTTTTTTTACTACCAGTTCTGTGGGCAAGACTTGGTGGGTGTGGCAGGGGAAGGTTACTGCAAAATCCCATTCCCTCTCCACCCCACTTACCTGCTTTCCAGCTCTGCTCTCCTGTGCAGAGCAACAAAAGAAGACTCAGACGATCAGCTGAGTGGACTCAGGAGGCAGAGAATAGATGGGGGAAGGGCCAGTCAGAGGTGATATTTGTTGGTTCTCCAAACTACTCAAAATTTCCACTACCAGTTCTCCAGAATTGATCAGAACCTGCTGAATACCACCTCTGGTTTATACCAAGCTATACCTAATTGCACAGAAAACAAGAGAACATACAAATGCCTGTACCTGAGCTGCAGGTGTTCAAACCGCACACCGATATTCAAATTGTGCATTCATTGTTCTAAGCTGATGTTTTAGATATAGAAAAATGTTTACTAGCTGTAGCCAGAGTATGTTTCAAGAGTTATGAAAAAGCCAATTCTTCAGCTGAATGCAAATTTCAGAACTAAAATAAACATCCACCAACAGTGCTAACGCAACATTTGCATTTGTCAGTTCTGATGAAAAAGAGTTTACTTTGTCTTCATAATGGGTGCTGCCACCCCTGAAAAGTCCAACAGAGAACAGCTGATTGACATGTTTCTCCAACTTCTTTTTCCTCTGAAGGATTGTTTTCATGCCATTTGTGGCTGGTCAGACCTAGCAAACTTTGGAAAGCTATTTGCAACCACACATAGTTAAAACAGCATAACTCAAACTAGACATGGCACCGACTCAGATACCTCAGCAGATTTATCAACTGAACTTTCCATTACATGAAGATATGTTGTTTACTTAACTCCAGTTTAGCTGTAAGGCTAAGAGCTAAAACTAAGTATAGCCCGTTTGGACTGGGCCTGATTTTACAACTGAAAAAAAAATCCAATATTTTCTTTACCTTGATTTCCCATCCACCCCTTGCCAAACTTCTGAATGTTGTCCAGTCAGCATGTAAGAATATACTAGTTAAACTTCTAAAAAAAATTCTAGGATCAGCTGTTACAAATCTAAAGAAATTATACTGAAGTCTGACACTGACTACACTAGAGAGAGATGTTTACTAAAAAAAAAAAGAAGAAGGAAAACATGGTCTCATATTGTATGGGCTCATCCAATTCAAGTTGACATACTGTGATCAAAAGCCACTTTGTGAGCATTTTGTGACACAGATACTAAGAAATAATCTCCAAGCAAAATGTTGGTCAAGAAATACCACATACAGAGATGCAATACATGGTTTTAGTTTTCTGTATGCAGTCGTTGTTTGTCCATGAGTCCTACTATACCAAGTTGAAGTGAAGGTTATCTAGCTACAACTTGACTAATTGGCTGTTATATCTCTTTCCTGGGACCCCTACATAGCTATTCAGCTGCAATTATCTCATTTTCAAGTTTTGGTTGTATTTTAGCCCCTACTATTTTTCAGCATCAATGCTTATGAGAAAGCAGGCATTTCAGCATGCCAACTTAGGGCCCTGACTTTTTAAATGATTTTGGTGCAAAAGGCACCAGAATTTCATTTCAGTTTCAGAAGTGTTTCAGTTGACTGCAAAATTGCAAGTACCGAAAAAGAAGACTAGGGAATCTGGACTTTTCTCCATGGGTAAAGCTTTTGGTTGTGGAAGAAAAGAGAAATGTTAAAGTACAGCTTCAATATACATCAAACTAAAGGTCATGATAGAGATTGAAAGACAGGTTAATAAACATAGAAATACACATTGCAACTTCTATCAATATTTATTGGTCTCTAGTATAGAACGGTATTGTCAGAAAACTTCCAAAAACTCATATTGCCTCCCTTCAAATCCCTCTTAAAAAAACCAAAGTTTCCATTGATTATCCTCTTAAAGCCCCTGTCACACTGAACCAATGGATGCAAAGAGGATGTAAAATGGACAAAAAAGCTTGCCAATCCATTTTGGAAAACGCGATGGCAGTCCATTGTGAACTACTGCATACGTGTTTCATATGCCTCTTCCGTAAAAACATCCGTCTACTGCTATTTTCATCCGCTCAAAAAGTTTGAGCTGCACAAAACATTTTGAGCGGATGAACTTTCTGCTGCGTACAATCTATATCCACGACAAATACGGGCAACAAAACGTTCTACGTCCGTTGTCGTCCGTTACACGTCCGATGTAATCCTCTCGGCATGCCTCTGGCCATCCCGCGCAACTCACATCCGCTCCAGCGGAAACGGAAAAGGGAGGAAGAGAAAGGTAACGTGGAAGGTCCACACAGCATGCAGTAGCAACAGACATAGAAAGGATGTAAGCGGATGCATCTCGTATATAAAGGCATTAAAATGGACAAAACGTTTGTATATGGGACGTATCTCGGATATTTAGGATGTCTGGAGGATGCCTAGAGTATGTGGAAGGACACCTAGTGGAAAACTGACATTTCCTATAAAAAGGGGGGGAAATCACCTGGATCTCACTTTCAGTCCAGCAGCCCTGGTGTGCAGACCTCTTCACCCTTGCTCTTGCTCTTCCACATCAATCCATTGATCTCCACCATGGATCATTGCACACTCTTTTGGTAGCCACCATCATTCAACAGCAGAACCAAGCCTCTTCAGACTGTTTCAACCTTTTCTACACAAAAGAGAAGGAGGCGTCCAAGAACTGTCTGGGTTCCGATGATGGATCAGGAGAAGAGAGGAGTTTGGGACTGTATGACAAGCTGATGGTGGAAGCTGAGGAATGAAGACACTCGTGCATTCCAGCACTTCATGAGGATGCCACCCAGCCATGTTTGACGAACTTGTGGAGCATCTGAGACCCAGATTGACCAAGGCAAACACCAACTTCCAGCCCAGCCTGGACCCTGGAGCTGAAGTGGCATTGTCTTTGCGCCACCTGACCTCTGGGACCGAACGTACAGAAACATGCCAGTATGCCTGGAGGGTGCCACACAACACACATCAGCATTGTGGTAGAAGAAGTGGTGCAGGCCATCATCAAAGAATACCTGGAGGAGCCTCTCCAGTGTCCTACCACGAAGAAGACTGGAGAAAGTTGCAAGAGCAGTGGTATCAGAGGTGGAACTTTCCCACCATTGGAGCCATAGATGGGAAGCACGTGGCCTGCAAAGCTCCAGCCAACTCAGGGTCCACTTATTTCAACTACAAGGGCTACTTAGCATCATCCTCTTTGGCATGGTTGATGCTGACTACAAGTTCATGTACATCGATGCTTCAGGCAATGGGTCAGCTTCAGATGCCCAGATATACAACACCTACTTCATCGTGGGTGATGATGCCTTCTCCCTCAGACCCTACCTCATGAAGCCCTACTCTTCAAGATACCTCACCAGAGAAGAGAGGATCTTCAACTACATGCTGTCCAGGGCAAGACGGGTGGTGGAGAACGCTTTGGCATCCTGGCCAACAGGTTCCAGGTACTTCCTCACCACCATGCAGCATTGCCCAGAACCAATGAGGAGCATTGTGGAAGCTTGCTGCATCTTGCACAATCTCATGTGCACCCACTACCCAGTATTGCAGAACAGGCTTGTGGACCGTCAACAAGGCAATGGGGACATGGAGCCTGGTGAATGGAGGCAAGGACTAAACCTGATAGACACTGTGTATGTGCAAGGCCCAACAGAGCTTCATGTGGAGGGAAAGAAGCAGCACAACCTCCTGAAAATACACTGGTGCACTCCCCAGCTGAGCAGTGGAGTGGCAAGACAGGATGGTAGAATGCTTAATGATGCTTCCTTCACCTGTCTCATCACACTGATGAGATTGTGCCATGTATGTTGAAGTGGCACTTACAATTAATAGGGCATTAATAAAGAGTTTTGTTTATGTTGAAAATGTGTGGATCAATGATTATATTGTTATTGATATAAAGGGACCATATGTGTGGCAGCTGGGAGGCGTGGAGCTATACCAGTCCCGACATGCTTGCACTGGAGGTTTTATCTATCCCACAGCTATCCCTTACCCATCCCACAGCTACCCTTACCCTTCCCACATCTATCATTACCCCATCCCACAGCTATCCATCCACAGTTAATGCCTTACGAATCCGCCACAAGAATGCAAAAAGGCTTAACCCTTTTTTCAAAGTTTTTCAAAGTTTTTTATTAAGTACAAAAAAATGAACCCAGTGGTGGTGAGCAAAGATAACCTTTATTAAATAACAAACTGTATGACTTTATTAAAAAGCAAATGACCCAAGTATAAGCTGTCTTAAGCAAAGATAAAGTGAGCAGGGAACAACTGCATCTCCGGCACTCTTTCTCAGCACTTGAGGCTTGCCCATGCTCTCAGATGTAAGGAGCCAGGGACTGTGGAGGTGGCTGTTGACTGGGGTCTGGTCTGAGGCGCCATTGGAGTGCCTGGGCCCTGAGAGTAGCAAGAGGAGAATGGTGTGTGGAGGAAGCCTTCAGAGAGTCCGTATGGTTGAGAGGCACTTCCTCAAGGACCTGGGATGTGAGGCCCAAGATGTGATGACAAGATGTTCTGAGGAAGGGCTTGGCTGTGGGGTGTAGGAAGGAAGGAGTGTAGTGGGGCTGTCTGGTACGGCAGCTTTTGGTCAGCTGAGGCATCTGTGGTGTTCTGTGGCATCTGTGGCATCCGAGGAACCTGGGTGTGACTGGGAGGGCTGCCTCCTTCTGCTGTGGAAAGTCTGGTAGTTGGTAAGCTTGGTAGGCGAGGGCTGCTGAAATCCGTGGAAAGGGCCTGTTGACATCAGCCTGGGGTGGAGGAGCCAGACCTGGAGTGGGTAGCAGTCAGGTTCAGCTGGGCCTGGAGGCTGGTGCAGAAGAAGCTGTGATCCTCTCCTTCATCACCTGGTACTGGGCCCTCGGGCATGTCCATGAGGGTCTGGCTCACGTATTGATTGAAGGGCTATTGCGTTGGAACGATGGTTATGTCAAAGTGGACCAGCTGGAGAGGGAGATCTGTGCTGGCTTTGATTGTGTCCCTGGATCTCCAAGAGGACAGTGTGGCTCTGTCCTCTCGGTCTGGCTCTCTCCTGCTTTCTGTTGGAGGTGGAGCTGGTGGTGGGTGTGGGTTGGTCTCTGGTGGCTAGCTCTTCTTGTCATCTGAGAGCAGGGGAATCGCCTCACATCCTCTGGCATGGGGAGTGCAGCTTGGGGGGGGGTCTCTGTCGTGGGGCCCTCCAAAGACACCTGCTGGACATGGGTAGCATGTTCCTGGCTGGAAGATGGAGTGGGCTTCTGTGGCCCTATTCTCTGAGGAGAGGTTGGAAGAGAGGCTGCTCCTCAGTGGTCGGATACTCAGCCCTCAGGAAAGCTGCCCTGGCCCATGAACATAGGTCCCCCGGTCAGTTAGCTTGAACAGCGTGCCTGCCCAAGGTTGCAGCTTTGCCTATACCAGGGTGTGCATATGCTTTATGCCACCCACCAGGAGGACACATCTGAATGTAGGCCGCAGGCTCTCTGCCTTCTCTCTCCATCGCTTCCTGCTTCCGCTTGGATGTTTGATAGAGCCTGTGGCCTTGCCTCCACAGGTGACTTGCGTTCCTCCTCAGCCAATTCATCCACCTCCTCTCATGGTCCTCGGGAAATGGATGTACTTGGCTTCTCTCCCCCTTCTTCTTGCGTTGCTTCTTCCTCCCTCTGACAAGGGCTTCAGGGCCTTCAGCAGCAGGGCTTTGAGGGCCTTGGGCGCTGGCCACACAGGCAGCAAGCAACAGGAGAAGCAGCAGCAGGAGAAGCAGCAGGAGAAGCACCAGCAGCACCAGCACCAGCAGCAGCAGGAGAAGCACCGACAGCAGCAGCAGCAGCAGGAAGAGCACCAGCGGCACCAGCAGCACGCAGCATCAGCACCAAGTAGCTTTCAGAGTTAGCGCCAGGGGTGGGATGGGTGGTTTCTGTCCTTCCTTGCCAGGGCTGGCAGGAGTAGGCACAGGCTACCTTGCTTCGCCATGGTGTTCTCTCAAAGATGTCTCTGGCAGCAAGGCTTTCCTCTGAACTGATGACCTGCTTGCGAGCTGCATCCTTTTAATATCCACAGAGCTTACGCATTCATCCTCCCCGCAATGTGCAGTGAATGCTTTGCATCCATGTGGCATCCGCTATGCATCCTAATAAAGTGTCTGTGATGCCATCCAGCATCATCCGCTGACCTCGCATCCGTACGTGTCACTTCGGCTGTTCTCGCCGCCAGAACCCTCAGCGGGATGTGTCACCACTTCCATCCCTTTCATGCGCTAGCTTCCTACGAATGTCCACATTTAATCCCCGCTACATCCTCCCCACATCCGTGGTCCCTTTCGTGTTGTTTTTCCGGCTCTGTTTATGCAAATTTGGGGCACTTTTGAGAGCGGATAACAATGGATGGAAAATTTGCTCATCCGCTGTGTCCTTTTTACATACGTTTTTGCATCCGTTGGCACAGTGTTGACCTAGACTTTAGTCTCATGCCAAAGAAAGCAAAACATTAATGTATTTCTACAGTAATTTTGTCCATACTCATCACTGCATTTCCCTTCTTTTCTCATCCCTTTCACATAGTGGTACATCTTAAACTAGATGCCCATCAAAGTTATTTCCTATAGTCTGTAAGATGTCATAGAAGCCTAATAGCGATAAAGCCCGTCCCACGTGCCAGCTTACGATGCAACGAGGATGTAAAATGTTAAAAAAAGCTTCCATGCCGTTGGAAAACGCTATGGCATTCACGTTGTGTACATCATGTGTCATAGCATGTTTCGATACGCTCTAATCCGTCGAGCCATGCCGTCCACTGCGAATTTCAATCCGCGCAAGAAGTTTTTGAGCTGCACAAAACTTTTGGAACGGATGACTTTCCTCTGTGTACGATGTAATCCGCGACATATGAGCAACAAACATTCTATGTCCGTTTTTCATGACCGTTAAACTCGCTGTATACCTCTCTGCATCCTCTGGGATCCTTGCAAACTCACATCCCGCTGCAGCTGAAAACGGAAAGAGGGAGGAAAACAAAAGGTACACAGACCGTCTAGCACATTCGTTGTAGCACGGAAATAAAAAGGATACGTTTTTGAATCCCGATATACATCGCGCGGTAATCCCCTTCTTTTCTTTAGGCGTACGTGATGCAATCGCTTCATCCGCTATGGTGTCCACTTTGAAATTCTCCCCGTGAACCCCTTTGGGAGGTGTACCACTGTCATCCCGTTTGGCTTCCCTATGAACATCCGTTTAACATCCCGCTACATTCCCCGCTACATACTACCCATGTCCGTTCTTTTCCGTTCTTTTCCGTTCTGTTTATGCAAATTTTCACCACTTTTTGAAGTGGATGACAACAGTTGGAGCCACCCCCAAAATTTTGCTCGTCCGCTGTGTCCTTTATGCATACGTTTTGCCTCCGTCAGCCAGTGGGACCTAGCCTTAATAGAACTGGTTGCAACAACAATAATGCTACCTGATTTTCATTATGTACTGCCATTAAAGCATGGTCATTGAGTCCAAAAAACTAGAAAGCTTCATTTCAGTTAGCTATAGTAACATTTAAAAATACAATTTTCCAGTCTACTTGTTCAAATTCAATAATAAATGCTGTTGGTTCCAATATTAATATTTTAAAAAACATAGAAGATTCACTTGAAATATTTTTGTAATCCAAAAGGCAGAACACAGCTTTCTTTGTGAGCCTAACTTAGTTGCTTTCTAATTCAAGAATGCCCAGTAAACAGAAAAAATGAGCATAGAGGTGATATTTTAACCAGATGGTCTTATTGAAATTCTGAGAAAACAAGCATAAAAGAGGATTCATAATAATAAAACTAACCATACCTTATTTTGTGTTTCTTTGTTTTTCTAGGCTGAAAGCTTCTACCATCTATATCCCACTTAAAGATTTATCCATAGCTCTAGATCTAACATTTTCCTGTTTCAAGGGTATTTTACATGAACTCCTTTAGCCAATATTCTAGCCAAATACAAATCTGAGTAGAGCTAGAAGGGACCTTGGAGGTCTTCTAGTCCAACACCTGCTCAAGCAGGAGACCCTATATCATTTCAGGCAGGTGGCTGTCCAATCTTTTCTTAAAAACCTCCAGTGATGAAGCACCTACAATTTCTGGAAAAAGACCCCTACCTCTTAATTACATCTTGGTTTACAGATAATATATTTCACTACAGAAATGATGGAGAGATTTCCTTTCATTCTTTTATTTCCTTTTTACCATTTTCCTTTAAAATTCTTTACTAAGTAGCGTGAACTACTTGCTAGCATATACAGTATTATGTACAAGAGTGTATATTATTTTCAAAAAGTATGTATTTTTAATCAGGTGGGTTTGGGAGCAGAGTGGCTTGACTGAAAAAAATAATCTTCAGATCAAAATTTCCCAGAGATTGCAAGAACTGGAAGATAGCTATTCTACCCTTCCTTTTCATGCAATTCAGCATCCCCCAGACACTTGGATTCATTAATCGAAGTTTAGAGGTGAGACTTGGCTTTCTGAAATTAATGGTCCTTCTGAACAAAGCCCTTTCCATCCCCATCTGGCTCTATCATGGAACCAGAGGAACACAGAAAGCTGCTTGTTTACTGAATCGGAGCCAAGAGTACATCTAATTCAGGATTTCTGTGCTAGTCTCCAGGATTTCAACAGCTCTGTAGGAGGAATGTTTCTCAGTCTTATCTGTTGAGCTGGAATGTGGAATGTTCTTGTGATCTTAAAATGATTTTGGATTTGAAGAGAAGGAAGGCAAAAAGAACCATGTTCAGGCATTCTAATGACTGACATAATCGTGATGAATAAGCTCTTTCTAACTCTTTCTCACAAAAGCTCTATAAGTATTCTGATTTGGAAGAGTTCTCAATTCTGCAAATGGGGCAGTTTTCAGGAATGTCCATTATCACAGGAAGCTCCGTTCTGTTTTTCATCATATTATCTGAATGCACAATTGTACATTTAGTTGGATGTTTTCAAGAAGAGGATGGAGATCCTTTAATATGGATTCCTGCACTGAAGAGATCAGAAAGCATCTGCTAGCACTTTTTCAGAATAATAAAAATTATTAACTTAGCATAAACTTCCATGAACTATAGCTTATTTCATAAAATGCATGCATGACTTGTAGTTCTTGAAAACTTACATCTTTTAGTGAAATTGTGCTGTAAAGGTGCTGGCAGATGCTTTCTAATTTTGGGCTGCCATACACTAACACAACTTTCTTCCTGCAAAAGAAAAGTGTTTAAAATTGCTACCCTTTTTGCAAAATAAACTAAATTGGGAAAAGAAAGGAGTTTAGTTGCAGCAGTTCAGTTGTGAATTTGAAGAGAAAGGAATAAAATAGGTTCCTCGTCATCTATAGAAAGCTAGAATTCTATCCTGTGCCTTTCTTAATACCTTATTGATATTTTGATGATAAGTCTTATAGGATCTTTCTTCCCTTCCTCAAGATTGTGCTCCTGCTTATATACCAGTGCTGCTGGTTATAGGAGACCAATGTCTCACAATGCAAGGATTATCACTTGGAAATGCACAGGACATACTAATTCAATTTTTCAAGGCACACACTCTTCCCTTCCACAGTATAAGGGTGTATGCACATAGTACACAGCTGGCTAAAACTGATATAAGTGTTTTTAATATCAAAAAGAAAAAACACTGAAAGAAACTATGGTGAATAAGTAGAATATAATTACTCTGAATGAAATGAGAGAGAGTTTAACTGAATTTGCTTTAAAGTCAGAAATTCCTTGCTCTGGCATGTTTCCTGTCTGAATATTTATGTCATTTAAGAAACTCTCATTCAATCATTCTGTATTTTCCACCACTAACTAGGTGGCAAATAGACTTGTCACCTGGCTGTTCTTTTCCTTTCCTCCAACTAATGGGTTGGGGGCACTTCTTTCTGTACCAAGCCAAGAAAAATGTTGCTGTAGCCAGAAGTGCATGAAGTATTTTTAAAGAGGTCATTAACAAACAGAAATAAATGCTGTGTACAATTCAGGTTTAAAGGCACTTTTAGCTCTGCTTCTTTAGAATCATCCTCAAAATCCTCATCAAATTTCCAGAGGAAGCATCATGAATTGCAGCTTCCATTAAAATTTTGCTACTTTTTCGGGGGGGGGGGGGGGGNGGGGGGGGGGGTGTTGCCTATAGTTTTCCCTTTTGGAATTGCTTTCCAGCCATTTTTGCAATTTTTATATCAAGAATCTCAGTCTTTTTTGAGGTTTTGTTTCCTTTTTGTTAATTTAATGTAAAAAAGCTGCCCCTTTTAAATCACTTACTCTAAAGTAATCACATTAATATCACAATCCAATTATGTTCATGTTAGGATTCAAATTAATGATGTGCAATGCTTATTATGCTCCCTTGCACTGAAGTTTAGCAGGTAGTAGGTGATGAGAAAAATAACAGTCCAGAAGAAAATGACAGCATCATTTGCCATCAAAGTCTGGAAGGCAGAGATATGACTTTAAATGAAAGAAAGACATCTGTCACTTTGCCCAAATTCTCCATCCTCCCCAATCTTGCTACCCATCTAAAAGTCTGTACTTAGAATGGTAATTGCAAATCTGACCACAAGGATGAATTTGAACATATACTGTCGATCACTGACTTCAATATGGGTAGTGCTCAACTTACAACTCAATTTAGTGACCTTTGAAGCTACAGCATTGAAAAAAAGTGACTTAGGACCATTTTTCACACTTACAATCATTGAAGCATCTTCATGGTCATATGATCACAACTCAGACACTTGGCAACTGACTCATATTTATGACGGTTGCAGTGTCCTGGGGTCATTTGATCACATTTTGCAATCTTTTCACAAGCAAAGTCAATGGGGAAGCCAGATTCCCTTAATAACTGTGTAATTAATTTAACTGCAATTGTTCACTTAACAACTGTGGCAAAAAAATGTAAAATGGGGGAAACTCACTTAACTGTCTCACTTAGCAACATAAAATTTTGGACTCAGTTGTACTCAAGAATATATCTACCTATACTCTGCCTTCTTCCCAACCTAAGTAATATATTAGTGTAATTGTGATCTTATTCTGATGATATATCTTTATTAAGGATTCTAAATTCAGAGACATCCAACCTGCTGTATGACTTAAATACTCAAACTGCTTACACTGATATTTTATTCCAAGTCTGAACAGAACTCTTAGCTTTTACAATCCACAAGTTACTTGTGGGCTGTCTGTTCATTTGAAATTGTGCTCTAATGGCTCAGCAAATAAAAAGACAAAGGAAGGAATTATTGGTTCTTATATGTTCTGTTGATTTAGGGGGAGTACAGATGATAAATGGGAACATTTCTCCCTATACAGTACTCACCATCTCTACACCTCTAGGAAAAGAAACCATTGGTTTTGTTTTGATTGATAGATGTATCAATGTTGTGAGTTGTTACAAATATTTCAGCAAATATCACAGTGGAGGAATGCTCAACAAAGTTTTGGATTAGCAAAGAATGCACAAATGGAATTATTCCAGTAACAGCATTTGTATTCTGAACATAATTTTTGTCGACCAAAAAAGGGTTTTGTCTACCCTTTCATAGACTATCAGTTCTCAATCTTATTATTCCAACTTTGATTTTATGTTTGGATACCCTTTAGAAATAGTCAGAAATTGTATATCAAAACCAAAAAATCTATCTGCTAAGCTGTCATTTTGGTAGGGAATCTTGCGAGAATACTTTGTTACAATGGCATTGTTTTTCCATTTGAGGTGTATTTTATGTTGATTTTTGCTTTTGCAGACAGATTCCAAAGTGGTATGGGAAAAAAAATCACTCACGCATGCTTATATTGTGGAAAGATTTTAGCACAATTTTCTATAGTACATAGGTATATACTTAATGTTTCCATAAGGATATTTATAGTGTTGCATCTCCTTGGACATGGCTTCTTGGACATCTTCTTGGGCTGGTTTCCCTACAATTATTTTGGCTTTGAAACCCTTGTTGATGTTCTCTTAGTTCCTAATTGGATTTATCAGAGATTCTATGTACTGAATTGGAATTAAGTCCATGTTTGCAATTACTGTTTCAATCAAATGTCAAGATGCTCCTTTCATTTTACTTAGTTTCAGAATCTTAGCCCTTGCTAAGATATGATATCAGCAAAACCATAGATAATTGAATGGATGGCATCTGAAATTAACCCATTTTCAATAACTCTTTGCTGCCATTTAGTGTCCATTCAAATTTATCTAGCCCAGATCTGGCAGCCCTACCTAAATCAGCAATTAATATGGCCCTTTCTAGGTTGTATGAATAGCAGACATCCATGATCTCTCGTCATTAGCAAATTGGCTAAGACTGTTGATCCAATATCTAAAAAGCCAAAAAGATTTGCATCCTTGTTTTCAACACTCCATAATTTCTAAGCAATCACCTTGAGTTCTTCCATATTCATATTAATATGTAAACATTTTGTTTTCAGTTGGCTCCTTTTTGTACATTTTTTCGCTTTTCCAAGTTTCAGGAAAAACCTTGTTTCTTAATTGTATATCTAAAATATTCCAGCTTTAGGTTCATTATTAATTTTCTAGTGAACTGGCTGGTTTTATTTCAAGTACCACTGAATTGTTCTTAATAAAAGTACTTCCAACACTTTTTTCCATCAACATAGTTCTTTATTCAACCTTTCTGATGGTTCAGCTTTCAAGCAATGTATTATGACTAGAAAAACCCTGGACATTAGAAAACATCCTTTTTGGCAGGAAAGTTTCTACCGCTCAATATTTTGTCTAGAATTGTCTTAGCCTTTCTTCCAAAAAGCAAACATATTTTTAATTCAAGGCTACATTACTGTCATTGTGAATTTCTGAGCCTCGCAAGAGAAAATGTGTTACTACTTCTTTTAGAAAAATGCTGACTAAAGTATTTCAAGAAAATTTATAGATAGCAAGGAGATTTAGAAGGTTATCCTTTGTTCAATTATTTATTGCTTTTATTTAAACTTCTTTTGCTGTTAGTTTTCTGAATCATCCCATATATCAATGATGTGCTACCAACTGATGCTATGCCATTAGCAACCACATACTGATTTTCTCCAAGATGATCAGGTCTTTGATATGTATTCATCACTCAATTACTAGATGGGTAATTGAGTCTACCCATATAGCAGTTTTTCTTCTTTTGTACCCTTTCTCTTTATTTTCATTCTTCCCAGTGTTATTATACATCTCTAGAGAGTTCTGTGCATAAAATATGATAATTTGAATCAGAACTCTGGACTGATCCCTTATTTATTCGTTCTATTAGTTATACCTTATATTCCTAGGGGTCTTATCCAATACCAAAGTTCAGGAGTAACTTTCAGGAGTAACAAAGGGTCCAGCTTCAATGAAGTCCAACTTTTACCCACATAGAACTACTGCCTGAACAATTCAGATCTTTGCAGGTGTGTTGACACAAGGTGGCATCTGAATTCCACAGTGTCTATTTTACCTTATCAAGTAAAATAGGTGCCACAGGTGCTACTCTGTGGCATATTTCTGGAGTGCTGATTCCTTTACTGTTGATAGTCGATACTAAATAGTCAGATATTCACCACTTCTCTATTGTAAAGCTGGCTGCTGCTACAGTCATTCATTCATTCATTCATTTAAACTTCATTTTTTTTCACTATGCTCCTTCACTTTCACTACTAGGGAGGAGAATATATTGTCTCACTCTATTGCTTGTTCCCACTCACAAACTTGTTTCGTTCCTTCATTGTGTCACTCCAGAAAGGCGCCAATCCGTTGCATCATATTCCTTTTGAAATGTGGCTTTTTGATCTGGGTACATGTTTTGCTTGAGGACAGTGAGATATTTTGGGATTCCGATGGTCCTAAATAAATTAGATGGCTTTACATAATGAAGGAGTTACCTGTAGTCCTTGCCTAATGACCAGACATATAGTGAATATTCAAAATTACAATGAACCCTTCAAAAGGTACTTAACCACAGTTCTAAGATTTTGCTGGGCCCATACACACACACACACACACACACACACACACACACACACACAGAGTCACACAATCACATTATGGATGTGTGGCAAATGAACAATTTATTACTGTTTGCCGCATCCCACCATCAGGTAACCATGATTTTTGGCACTTTTTACTGGTTTCCAGTATTTACTTCTGGCTTCTGGCAAAAAACACTCATTCGGTAAAATGAATTCATTTAACAACTGCTGTGTTTGCTTAACAACCAGTTTGCTTAGAGGCTATTGCATTTGTTTAATGATCATGGCATTTGCTTAACAATTGCTACAAAAAAGGTCATAAAATTAGCCACAATCACATGGTGACTAGCTTAGTGACCACCATGACTTATGACTCAATTGGTCATAAGTCAAGGATGACTTGTATGAATTTATTTTGGAATTCTTTGGCTTCCTCAATTATGCAACATGAATCAGCAATAATACCTTTTATTTTTCAACTTTTCATCCTCCAAAATTGCCTAAAGATGAGAAATTTAAATGAGCCAAGAATCAAAGAAAAATCTCTTTGCTATATGTCTATTTATGGCTAGTAGCTGATGATGATGGAAATTATGCTCCAGTCTATTTAGAGAGCACTAGATTTTTTTAAAAAGAATTTTTATTTTTAAAAACAAACATATACATACAAAACATAAAAACATAAAACCATCTTCCATTTTATATATATACAGTGTGTCATTTGGTTACAAATCTTTTGTGCTATTCTTTTGTATTCATTTACTCACAATTTATATCAATTTTCACATTGTCGAATTAACATATGCTTGTATATTTATCAGTTATTAATCATCCATGACTAAACTATTTATTCCATCATTTTATGCGAGATGTTCCAAGTTTTATCTTAAAATGTATGTTATGCTTGCAACCAATGGTTATACATGTCTATATTATGTCTTATATCAATCTATTAAATTTCTATCAAAAAATTATCTATTACATTACCATGTCTTTTTGTCCAACCATTGATAAAACAAATCCCATATCATATAAAATT
>BHFT01015297.1:0-97709 GCA_004320025.1 Laticauda laticaudata | reverse complement strand
AACATTTTTCTCGTCCGCTGTGTCCTTTTTACAAACGTTTTGCATCCGTTGGGCAGTGTGACAGGGCCTTAAGCAGTGGTTGCCTCCTTCATCCCCCTCTTTTGAACATTTGAAACCACATTTTGCAGATACTTGAACAAACCAATGGGATTTTTTTGTGCTCTGTCAAATTCCAGGATGTGCTTATGAGGCAAAAGACCCTTATTCTTTTGAATCTCAAGTCCCTAGTCCTGTGTGTGGCTAACTTGTTATGATTTGCTCTCATTAAATATACAAGCCCTCAGCATTTCTCTGAAGCAAAGGCCTAAGCAAAATTAATATTTTCTATAAGCTAGCTTTGCTTGCATGTTTGTGCATCATAAATTGCCATTAAGCCTTGATCTTGAATGAGAAATGATGATAATTTATACATGCAGACAGATAAATGATTCAATTCTTACTTACAAGAAAGCGCTGACAGTGATTACTGATGCTTATTTCAATTCGGTACATTATATGAGGGAGGCAACATTTAGGAGCCTTTTTAAAAATCAAAGAAGTGAATCATTCATTTAAATAATAATAATAATAACAATAATCTGAAGCATCAAGCATAATTAATAAATGATTAGTGAAATGCTGTAAGCCTACTTTTAAATAAACAGAGAATGAAACTCTAATCAGGGGTGCTAGGAACTGGTTGTCATCAAATTAGATCCCTTGGTTTTTCCAGCAACCCATGAATAGCCCCTCCTCCCCAAAAAATCGAGGCTGAAATTACAATATTATGCTAATTCCCCTGACGGATTATTAAGAACATATGTGGCTGAAGAGTTATTATGCAAAATAAACAGCGGAAGGATCACCTCGTGCTGCGTTAAGGTTGAAATTGATCCCAATCCTCTCCACGTTCTGGTTTTCTGAATATTTCTGATTTTTATCACCCCGGCCTTATCCTGCTGGGTTTTATTCTGCAGTCCAACTTTCATATCAGACATATGCGTGGGGAATCTTCCTTCTCTAAAACGGTGAGATATTTTGGCTTCAGATTAGAGGTGTCTGAGGCCCGTCGGTATAGCCAAAATCAACACAATTATCATAAGGCGGGTAGACCTTATGCATAATGCCATAACACAATGTGTCTTTCAGATATCTCTGCTAATTCTGTCTGCTCCTTCCTTCATCTCGTCTCTGGATCTTTGTGTGTCTGTGTGGGTTGCATATATGATCCCTCCAGGAATCTCTGTTTTGGTTTCCTCCTCCCTTCTATAACTTCTCCGATCCTCTGGACTGTAGGGAAGTTTTCCCCACAAATAAATTGATGTTCTCAATGTTCAGAAAACTTAACACTCCTTGGGCCTATTCCAGGGTTTTCAGATTCCCCCTGAGCTGTGAAAATTATCTTCAGTTTCCATTATTTTCCAACATCTCAAAAAAAATGAAAACAGCACTTAAAGGTAGAGGTTCCCCTCGCACATATGTGCTAGTCATTTCTGACTCTAGGGGGTGGTGCTCATCTCCATTGCAAGGCCAAAGAAGAGCCAGTGCTGTCCGAAGACGTCTCCGTGGTTATGTGGCCAGCATGACTAAATGCCGAAGATGCACGGAACGCTGTGACCTTCCCACCAAAGGGGTCCCTATTTTTCTACTTGTATTTTTACATGCTTTTGAACTACTAGGTTGGCAGAAACTGGGACAAGCGACGGGAGCTCACTCCATTATATGGTGCTAGGGTTTCGAACCACTGAACTGCTGACCTTTCTGATCGACAAGCTCAGCGTCTTAGCCACTGAGACACCACATCCCTGTACCAAAAACTTGCAGGAAAAATAATCCAAGAGACACTCCCCATTTAATCTTAATTTTTATCATTTACAGCTCGTCCTCGAGTTACAACTACAACCGAGCCAGCCATTTCTGTTGCTAAATGAGACATTCGCTAAGTGCATTTTGCCCCATATTGCTTCCTTTTTTGACATCCTTGTTAAGTGAATCGCTGTGGTGGTTAAATTAGCCACACAGTTGTTAAGATAATCTGGATTTCCCCATTGACTTTGTTTGGTGGAAGGTCGCAAAAGGGGATCACGTGACCCTAGGGACAACACAACTCATCATAAATATGAAACAGTTGTTTTATCAATTGATAAAACAAATCCCATACCATGTAACATTTAGATTCTCCTTTTTCTTTAATTTCTAGTGTCAGTCTATTCATTTCTGTACATTCAAATATTTTTTCAATTATTTTTCCCAATTATCATGCTGTTGAAACTTCAAACGGTCACTAAATGAACTGCTATAAGTTGAGGACTACCTGTATTTAATCATGACACAGTTGAATGCAAAAGATAGATAGGTAGGTAGGTAGGTCGATAGATAAAGATAGATGATAAAGATAGACAAACAGATAGTAGGTAGATCGATAGGTAGATCGATAGATCGATAGATAGATAGATAGATAGATAGATAGATGGATGGATGGATGGATGGATGGATGGAAAGACAGACAGACAGACAGACAGACAGACAGACAGACAGACAGATAGTAGATAGAAGTTTGTGCGTATGATGTATGGAAAAAAACAACAACCCTACCTATTTTGATGTTTCATTAAGAGTATTTGGGTCTCTTCACTGTACAATGTTGAGTTATTTGCTAGCCTTTTTTACTTCAAATTAATATTTGGTTTTCTGGATCCCCGAAGCTAATGGAACAATCCAATGTTTAGATTTTTGAGTCACGAAAATGTTCCTCAGATGGCCACACACATACAATCCCCGATAAATAGCATCTAATATGTTTACAAAATGGAAGGATGAGGTTAAGTTCTGTTTTTATATTGATAGAATCAGCTGGGTTTTAAATACTATTGTTTACAGCTAGTTACATTTTTGTTGTCTTCCTCTTCCTACTCAGCTGAATTTTTTTTTCTCTCCTCAAGCCACTAACTCCAGGGATTCTGTGTTATACAAAATATGATAAACAGTCTTAGCTAGAGCCTATGACAGATCGTCATTAGACATTTGTATGTATTTCCTTTTGTTTATTTCTTTTTTTCCTGGAACATTGGACAAATCATCTCGTCTCTAATTTATTGGCAAACACTTGGATTATAAAAGCATTTTTGGGGATTTTGCCCGGTTTCCACATGTCCATAAAAAGAGGTCATTCTAGTTGAAAATGTGACATGATATTTTTTTTTTTTTTTGCAGAATTTGCTCCTTTTCCNTTTTTTTTTTTTTTTGCAGAATTTGCTCCTTTTCCTCAGGCCTCTTTTTTTAAAAAAAATAAATAAAATCTAAGTAACTCTGTCTCTGTGCCAGTCTTTCTCAAAAGTATTGGCTGTTTTCCAGGATTAGCTAGTCACCACTAATGTAGAATAATTGTTGACACTGTTATATGTTAACCAATAACCAATATATTGTAGGGGGTATATAGTTTTTATTCGATACCTATTAATGTTTTAGATTTTTCATTTGGGTAACAACTATAGAGTAGAATAGGAATGTTCCTTGCTTCCTCCCTTCCTTTAGTGATTTATTCTACTGGTTGTTAATATATTATTGTGTTTATTGGCTTCACTGTTTTTTTTTTAATTTTTGCTGATGATTGACCTGATAAATATTTCCTTCCTTCCTGCCTTCCTTCCTCCCTCCCCCTCTCCTCCCTCCTCCTTCTTTTCTTCCTTTCCCTTTCCCTTCCTTTATCCTCCCCTCCCCTTCTCTTCCCTTTTCAAGTCCTTTATTTAGCTTCCCTTACCCTTCCTCCTTCCCTCTCCTTTCCCTCCCCTCCCCTTTCCCTCCTTCCCTCCTTCCCTCCCTCCCTCCCTCCTCCCTCTCCCCCCCTTCCTTTCTTCTATGTTTCCCTCTCCCTTTCGCTTCCTTTATCCTCCTCCTTCCTCCCTCTTCCTCCCTGCCTGCCTCCCCTCCCTCCTCCCTGCTCACTTCCTCTCCTCCCTCCCTTCATACAGGCCACACCTGAAAATCAACCAGTGCCACACGGTACCTTTTAACATTCTCTCTCTTCCCAAAGCTTGCGGCTGCAATTCTCCAATTCACAGAACAAGCCCTCACAAACAACACAGAACCTCCAAGATAAGGAATGATGCTATCGAGACAATCCGAAACTAATTTCCTCTAAGTTCTTCTCCTTGGGGTTACTGTCAGCCACACCTTCATAACCAACACCCTGTTGGGCATTTGGAGTGATACCTGTAATGTGTGAAGCAGCCCCTGGATCTCACAAAGACAATTTCTAAAAAAAAAACCCCGAAAAGGCACGGCTGCTAAATTTCCGCTGTGGAGGCAGCCAAGATCTTCTTCTGGCACACAAGGCCCTCCTCGTCTCTTCTGTCATAATTTCCTAAACTGCAACCCAGTGGACAGATTTACTCCAACGGTCTATGTCAACATATTCATGAGCATGAAAAATGTTTTCACTAGGGATTCCAGCTTATGTGATATTTATTGGTGCCCTGAACTAATAACCTCTTTCCAATCTGGTTTGCCGGACAGGATTGTTTCTACACATTAAAGAGACAGAAACCAGAGCTTTCAACACAGCTACCCCATCTGTCAACAAGATTATAAGGGCAGTGATAAGTGGGCATCACAATCCCTTTTTTTCCTGACATACAATTGGTGAAGGTACCCAAACTGTTTACTTCTTTCAGAGGTGAACAGGCAGCGACGACCGTCTCGCTATGCCTCGTTGGAGGCTGAAAATGGCAGGGTGCTGCATCCAGGATGGTGATGAACCTTCCTGCTCACAATGAGATCATATTTTTGTCCATCAGATAAAGAAAGCTGCCTCAAGACGGAAAAGTTTGGTCTTGAAACAGGGGACCTTCCCCCTCGGTCCCACTTAATGCGAGGTGGATAAAGAACCGCACAAAAACATAGTTCCAATAAAAAAGAAATGGATTCTTAAACTTCAACCGTTTAGAAGAAATAAGAAATCTCTCTAATCCACTTAAGCTGCCAGGATGTTTTGAAAACAACTTTCGCAATTAGAGGTCTTAAAATCTTTTTTTTTACAGTCCGCTAATCATGTGTCTACGATTTCTGTCTGTTGGTAGTCTGTCTATTTCTATCTAAATACTACAGTATCAATCAATCTCTCACCTTCCTAACCCATCATTCCATCCATCCGTCATCATATCCTACGCAATAACTATATCTTTTCGATCTTGGTTTAATAGATCTAGATGTTCATATCTCTGTATAATTAATCCCAGCTGTGTGTCTTGGTCTGTCTATTCAGTATCTGTTTGCCATACAGTATATACTATTCATATATTGAACTCAGAGGAAGGAGACACAACTTCCATTCGAAGCCTGATGATGGCAGCATGAGATGTTTTTGCTGAAAGTTTGCTACAACTTAACAGACATACAATGAGCTAACAACTTTAACGAACTACAATATCGGTGGGATAATACGCGAGGAAGCTAAACAGCACATATGATATATATATATATATATATATATATATATATATAAGTATATATTATATATATAGTTATACTATATATATATATATATATATATCAATATAATAGTTTTATAATATCTAGTTATCTCACAGTATCTTTGTATATTATCTGCTATCTATCTAATCTAATCTAATCTAATCTATCTACTGTCTACCATCCATCCCATCCTTCCATCCACCATCCCATCCATCCATCATCTATTCTGCAATATCTATATTTTCTATGGAGTTTTATATATCTAAGTTGTACTACATATCTTTCTCTGTAATATGATCACTGTGTGCTGTCTGTCTATCAATATAGTATGCTGTCTTGCTTATAGCATTTATCCAGTTTTATATCTAATTGTCTTACACGTATCTCTGTGTACTTACTATCTATCATCTATCTATCTATCTATCTATCTATCTATACTATCTATCTATCTATCTATCCATCCATCATCCATCCATCCATCCATCCATCCATCCTTCCATCATCCATACCATCCCATCCATCCATCCATTCATCCATCTATCCAATCCATTGCTATCTATGCTATCTATCTAATCTATCTATGCTATAATATCTATCTAATCTATCTATCTATCTATTCTATCTCACTAGTTATTCTAGGCTAGACAATTACTAAGCTATCCGTACCTAGATATTTCTAAAATATTCAATTGTCTATCTATTATCTATCATCCTCGCTTTGCTCACTCTCTTACATATAACTCTTCAAACACATAGAAGATAACTGTCTTTCTCATCAGATGCCCAGCTTGGGTAGTTAACAACACTTTCGAAAGCAGACTGATCAAATCATTGTTTCCAATGTAATAATTCTTATCTATCAATAGGTTTATCCAGAGGACCCTGTCTTGGCCAAAGTGACATCCATCCACCCGCAAAGAAGTAGTGTCTGTTTTAAAAGGGAAAATCTGCAGAGTCCTGGAAGAATGAACCAGTTGAGAAACTTTCAGACAGAAAAGAGATTAAAAGTTTGAAAAGTTTAATTGAGCCTTTCCGTTTCAAACTTATCGCTTCCCCCCAAAAATGTACTTAAGATTCTTTTTTTCCCCTTCTTCTTCTTCCCCCCACCACCAGGGTTCTTCATCTTGCTTTGCTGAGTTCAAAAGGGAATTAAATCAGTAAATGTGGCATGCAGACAGTTGGAGGAGGCTTGCCATTGGCATTCGCTTTGTACTTTTGAGTGACTGGTTCGAAAGTGATGGGCAATATTGTCTGGAGTTTTTTATGTTATCTTATTATGTTAAAGATATCAATTTATCATCATTTGTCAGGAAGCAGGAGCCTTTCTCTTCCCGATTAATATTAAGCCTGTCATAACCAGCCATGGAATAAGATAATCTATTGTACAGAGAAAACCCAGGACAGATATTTTTTGAAAAAAATGTGTTGCATTTGAGAGAATACTAAAATCTTAAGAGATACAACTATGAATCCTGGATTAGATCTTGCACTTCTCTTCACATGGTCATTACTGTGATTGTTATTGAATTAACAATAATTCAATTTCCTACTTGCCCTGTTCACCTGTTCAGGGAGAGCAGAACACCTTCATTTAATTCAATTCACACCTTCAAATCTGACCTGTGATGAATAGATTGAACCTAGATTCTAACAAAACACAACCTTTGCATTTGTGTTACATCCAAGACATAACTTATACAACATTATAGTTTAATATAATGCCATAGTTCAGACAACATGATGTAATAAAGGTTGAATTTCTCCATGCTCACTAGAATCATAAATTATTCAACTCCATTTCAGAATCTAGCCAAGATATGTCTTTTTTCCTTACAGAGAACAAAATATGTATATTTAGCTAGGACAGTTCAATGTTCTATTCTCCCCTTTCCAAACTTAGAGGAATTCTAGCAAATAAATAGTTGATGTTTATTATGTTTCTACTCTACATATCCTTCAAGGAGTTTGTGACAATGGTACATTATTTGAGTCTTCTCTTTTTAGCAACTTACAAGATGGCTTGTAAAATAAAGCCAGGTTTTTCTAGCTCCTAAGCTGTTTAATTATTTTCATTTTATTCAGCTGGTCTGTTTGACCCAAACTTGTTGACTAAGATGAAGCAAAATTGATTCCACCCCTGGATTCCAAACATCAAATTAGCCTGAATTGATCTGATTGTCTGAAACATTTTTAAAGGTTTTTGTATCCTTCCACAAAATCCTTTCTGAAGAGCTTTACCTCAAAAATACTTTTTTATTTACATCACCCCATAGCATTGTTTCAAGATTAAGGAGCCAGAGAAAGGAAGAAAGGGAAGAGCAGAAAGGTAATAAAATTGCTTTTGATCACTGAAACCAGTGAAATTCTTCCCCCCCACCCTTCCTTTTTTTGTTACTGTCTTGTGTGTTCAAGAATATTTCATTACTTCTGGTTCCCTTGAAGTAAGGACACATATAAATTACCAGCAAAGATATCACCAGCAGTTGTGACATTTCGTTAGAGTTTAATTACACGAATCATAAAATATTGCTACAATTTTCCAAACTGTTAAAGCTTAATTAATATGAACCCACAGGGACTACGTTGATAGTTGATAAGACATTGTGATCAGTACCCCAGCCACTGTAGTTCATGGGCAGAAAAACCCCTCTTTATAATTTGCTAAGAGTGATCAATTATTAGAACTGAAACCCGACAAATTCATTTAATATAAATGAGGTTGGTAGGAGATTTGAGTAATTCTTTTTAATTACCTCTACATGCTTCCTCCCAACAGTTTGACAAAGGGAAACTATTCTCCTTCTGCCTCTGTGTAGAGAAATCCATTCAACTCATTATCAAGCTGTATTAATATAATTTTATCGCACAATCCCGAAATACGAGGGAGGGGGAAAAATGCATCAGCAATCCATAATGAGTTACAGTATTAGGCTGACAGCATCGCTTCATTAATTTTGGAACACGCAACAAGTTCATGTATAATTTACTCTTAGGTTCCCAGTATTAAAGTTGAGCTGAATAAGATTATAATTATGACATCTGTTTCTTCTTTTCAGGTAGCTCTTTGTAAATCAGTGACAAAGGAATAACAGGTTTAAATATGTGTTAACACTCAGAGAGCATATATAATTGCAATATGGCAATGTGTAATGAAGATTAAATTAGACTGTGGTGTACCTGACATATGGAAGTACATAATTGAGCTACAATAATTGTGGTGGGAAGAGAGCAACTAGCATTTTATTTTATTTTATTTTATTTTAAAAAAGCCACCAATACTTGAATTCAGGAAAGCAAAATATTTTAAAGAACAAAAGTGAGACAAGTGATATTTTATAGTGCCTTTTTTCAGATGCTTCTGGAACTAGTGAGTAACATCTTTGTTTGAAAAAGACAATTTAAGAAACAAACAGATTTCTTATCTGTAGTTTGTGTGTGTGTGTGTGTGTGTATGTGTGTATACACCCATGTGGTACAGCTATATGACTTTTATCCTTCTCACCTACCTTCTCTTATTGGTATCATTATTATGGTTATTATTACTTTGATATTATGATTCTTATTACTTTGCGATTGTGGTGATAAGAAGACAACAGCATCTATGTTGTTCTGATGTGAAACAACAAATTGCACACCAAAACAACTAGACACAAGGGTAGTTTTTCCCCACATGCCATCACTCTGCTAAATAACTAATTCCCACAACACTGTCAAACTATTTACTAAGGCTGTATGACTATTATTCTCCTCCTTCCTATTACCCATCTCCTTTCTACTTAGGACTATAATCTTGTTGCTTGTATCTTTATGATTTATATTGTGGTATTTAGTTACCCAGTATGATTTTGATTGCATATTTAGCAATCAAATGAGCTGTGGTAGCTCATGTGGTTCGAATGCATTCCTGCAGGCTAATTCTGCTGACTGCCAGCTGCTTAGCAGTTCAGCAGTTCGATTCTCATCAGCTCAAGGTTGACTCAGCCTTCCCTCCTTCCGAGGTGGGTAAAATGAGGACCCAAATTGTTGGCTGCAATTGGTTGACTCTGTAAACTGCTTAGAGAGGGCTGTAAAAGCACTGTGAAGTGGTATATACGTCTAAGTGCTATTTCTATTATTTAGTATCCTATGACTATCACTAAGTGTTGTATCTTATGATTCATGATGAATGTATTTTTCTGATGACTCGGATCATGATTCATCATTTATATCTTTTATGTACATTGAGAGCTTATGCACTGAAGGAAAATTCCTTGTCTGTCCAATCACACTTGGCCAATAAAGAATTCTATGTGTCCCAATCAGTGTCTACTCAACCTTATAGCAGCATGACAGAATGCAATTCATGTTGCTAGTTTCTGGGCCAGGTCCATTTCATATGTACATATTTTAAGCTTGTGCTTTATATTTTAAATTTTGTGCCATCTATAATATATTTTATTTTCATCCTGATGTCTCTGACACCAGTAAACAAACTATGTATGCCTCCTGAGTTGGCAGATATTCAAGAAGTCTTTTGTGCATCTCTCCCAGTAAAATTTGAGACAGGCTGCAGGTGTTTTTAGTTTATCACTCAGAGGAAATGACTTCTTTTACACCTAATTTAATCTGAAGCTATTCACCATCCTAAAAAGCCCAGGAACGCTGACCTTTGTCATGGCTAACACATCGCAGGTGGCCTGATAGCCATGCTGGCAGTATACGTTAGCAGTAGGAGGAAAGAAAGAAAGAATTCCCTGCTCCCCTCATTTTTGTTATCTCTCATTTTTACAATGAGTAAAATTTATCAGTTTACAAACAACAGCTGGTATGGAAGAAAAATCCCACTTAATCCACAGTAAAAGAGCTTCTGCAAAGTTGCTTCTCCCAATCTGCCCAAGCAGAGATCTTCCTCCTTCTCTTCATTATTATTGTTTAAACAAAACCATAAATCTCAACACATTGCAATCCAAACATTTAGATTAAGTTTCAGGTGCTATAGGTCAACTCCTTCACTTCCCTGGTCAGGGTGGATGGGGGAAAAAAAGAAACTTTCACTGTGATTTCCCCCTGTGTCTGCTGCTGACTTTCTCTATTTGGTGAGAATTTGGCCATGTGAAAGGGAAATCATATGTTCCAATTCACCATCATTGGCCAATAGATATCTTAGTTACTACTCACTGTCCCTGAGAAAATCACTGCCTTGATTTCATTCCTATTATGCCTTGTTTGCCCTGATGTCAGGATGCTTTATGGCTTACAGCCATAACTCTCAAATTTAAGCCCATGTCCCACTGCACCAACGGATGCAAAGAGGATGTAAAACGTTAAAAAAAGCTTGCCATGCCATCCGTTGGAAAATGCGATGCATCCGTTGTGCTACTTCACTACATATTGTGGTTCATACGCTCTATCCTGCTTGAGCAGCCGGCCACTGAGATTTCAATCACTCAAGAAGGTTGAGCTGCACAAAACTTTTTGAGCAGGTATGAACTTTCCCTGTGTATGATGTAAATCCGTGACATCCGGGCAACAACGTTCTATGTCTGCTTATCAACCATTAAAAGTCCGCTGTATCCTCTCTGAATCCGTCTGGGCATCCCCTCAACTCACATCCATTGCAGCTAAAACGGAAAGGGGAGGAAACAAAAGGTACACGGAACGTTCTACACAGCGTTAGCAGCACGGAAATAGAAAGATGCACACGTGAACGGTTTGCATCCGATATACATCCTCTAGGCTTCCTATGAACATCCGCTTAACATCCCTGCTACATACTACCCACGTCCGTTCTTTTCCTTTTTCTTTTCCATTCTGTTTATGCAAATTTTTTCGCCACTTTTTGGACGTGGATTACAACGGGATGGAGCCACCCCCGAAATTTTGCTCATCCACTGTGTCCTTATGCATTAATTTTGGCGTCCATCGGCCAGTGGGACAGGCCTTAAAATCTTTGGACAGAGAGAGAATTCAGTTTTATGCATCCATGCATAAGGAGTAAGGGTAACATAGAAGGGATAGATTTTTTCCTTTGTTGGAATGTTTACTTTTGGGTGCAATTAGCCGACAACAAAATGCATTTAGGAAAAAAGATGGTGCCCCACACTCCCCAACAGATATAAGAAAGATGAGTACATCAAGGGATGAATCTCTGAAGGCAGAGTCATCAATGCCTTTGTTCTGTGTTTAAAGAAATGTGTGGATTATTCTAGTCATTACAGGGTCAAGTTCGTTTTCATGGGGAAGAAGGTAAAGGAAATTAGAAGGGAAGGAGGATAAAATAGAAGAGAAGAGAAGAGATGAAGAAGAGAAGAGAGGAACAAGAAGAAGATAAGGAAGAGAAGAGAAGATGAAGAGAAGAGAAGAGAAGAGTTTGGAAGGGATTGCGAGGAGGAGGAGGGGGAGGGAGAGGAGGAGTGGAGGAGGAGGGGAGGAGGAGGAGGAGAGGAGGAAGGAGGAGGAGGAGTAGGAGGAGGTAGGGAAAGAAAATTTTCTTTTTCAACCAAGAAAAGAGGGGAGGAGGGAGATAGCAGGACTGACAGTACCTCTGTTTCCATCCCCATCACTGAACTGATTATGTAAATGAAGACCTTATAATCATCCAGGCCAAAAGATCCTAAAAAGGTTAAATCAGAGCAAGCTGCGGTCAACATTTGTTCACTGAGAGTTTCCATTGTTATCCAAGTACTTGAACAGTAAAAAAAAGAACAGTTTAGCAGCAGAGGGTCAGAGAGCCATTGGAATGTACTAACTCTTGCCTACAGGGGGTTGAAGTTTCTGGATGTGTAATGAAAATGTCTCAGATGAACAAACGTTGACCATGTTGCTATGATTTAAACCTTATTAGATACTTTTGGCCTGGATTGATTATTGAGTCTTTGTTTACATATTGCAATGCATTTTGGGGCGAGAAATCCCTGCAATTGATTGTAGCAGGGTTAGGTACATTGCAATGGACCTCTCTGACTCTCTTACTAACTATTTTTTTTACTTTGGAAAGATGAAGTTATTTGGAATGAAGTAATGAAAATGTCTCAGATTACAAACTTTGATCAGTTGCCATTGATTTAACCCTTTTAGATACATCACAACTGATTTAAATCTCTGGATGAGAAGCTAAAATATGTTTTCCATTTTCTTCCTCAAGATTAAAAACCAAAAGTCCAATTGGCCTTTTGGAAGAAGAAAAAAGCATCTTTGGAGACCCATGTTTAAGAAATTTCTAAATGTAAGAACTAGGAAATTAGAAACTTCTCATTGAGAATGTGCTAGGATCCTACTATTGCAACCGATTCCTACATCTTCCCAGGATCGACAAATCTTGTCCATTTTTCTTTACCTCTGCTTTTACCCAAGTGCCAAAAGTTTATTTATTAATTTATGAAAAGTTTATTTTCATAAATTTATAAATAAAATTTAGAATATAATAGTATATATATATAGATAATTATATAATATATATATATATATATATATATATATATATTATGTTTTTTATTTATATATATATATGCGTTTTATATATATATATATATGCTGTTTAGCTTCCTTCGGGTATTATCCCACGTCATTGTAGTTCTTGTTAAAGTTTAGAACGTTCAGCAGAATCTATTCTGCCATCATTCAGGCATTCTTGTGTGGGATGGGTCTTCACAGTGTCCTCTGTTGAAAGCAACTTAAAGCAAGCAATACCTTTCTTTTGCCCAACTACCACTGGCAAGCATTCTTCCTTTATATCTCTAATTTTTAAATTCCAATCTGAGATTCATATTTTCCTTTTGAAATTGGGTTATAATCTTTACCACATTTCCTCGACATCAAATGGCCTATTTTCAGACATTTGCATCTCCTGGCACAAACATGGAAATCCATTTAGTAATTAGCTATCTTCCAGGAGGGTCTTTATTGTCTTGAAAATTAAAGCTTTCTGAGCCGCTTCCTCTGTGAGACAGCAAAGGAAGATAACCGTGCTTGCTAGTAATTATGGTAGCTTAAGTTTCTTAGTTTCCACTTGTTTTACAAGGTTGGTTTTTCTTTTTCTTTCTAGATAGATATAATTTTCAATGGTGGGCTTCAGACATGATGGCGGTGGCCAAGATTTTTAAAATACCCAGCATAAGCTAGAACATTCTGAGGCATGGCAGTTTCCTTTTCAGTTGGAGGGGACAATTTTTTGGCAGTCATTGCAAGCTCGCTAGGCACGGCAAATACCGCTAATAACTGCCTCACAGAAATTCAAAAGCAACATCTGCGCTCTACATAAGATTGAAAATAAAAAAAAACCAGAAGATGCCATTGTAGTAAAAAATACACGTCAAAGAAAAAGAAATGTAAAAAAAGAGAGAAAAAAACGTCGAGATAATACAAATTTATCTAGATAAAAAGGCTTCTGCATATATAAATATTGGATGTTCCTGCTGCCAAGAAGATAGGGGACACCACCTTCATCATGGTGGAAGAGAGTGGTATCTCAGTGATCCCTGACTTGTTCTGTTCAAAGCAGTCCATGAGAATTTTGTAACAAAAAGGCAAGCTAACACTATTGATTTGTTTAAGACTCAGCCACCCATTTGCAACCTCTGTTTAAACAATGGTGCGTTCAGAGTCAGCTCTGTGATCGCCGCCAGCATTATCGACTTTGTGGAGTCCTACCTTCATGTATAGAAGTCTACTTGAAAAGTCCTTCTGTTCATGAGGTGGTATTCAGCAGGTTTGACCAGTTCTGGAAGAACTGGTAATGGAAATTTTTGAGTAGTTTTGGAGAACCAGCATAATACCATCTCAACTGGAGATTTTATAATATCCATTCCCTCCACGCCCACCAAGCACGCCCATAGAACCACTTAAGTAAAAAAATTTGAAACCCCACCACTGCCTTCTGTGCAATCGTGGACCTCTGCAACATTTTTCACAGGTGACCTTCCACTGAGCAATCTCCTTGCAGCCAATCTCTCTTGATAGCCTCCAGTGATTGAAGCTCCCGTGACTTTTTTTTTGTGGGTTTCTTTGGGGGAAGGGGCGGGCGGCAACTTTTTTTTTTTTTTTCTGGTTCCATTGGTTGAATCTCTCCTTGTTCAGTTTCCATTCATTGATTCCTATCTGGGCCTTCAGCGGCTTTGAAGAATTCTTCTTGCTTTTGGGCATGGGTGATTTATGTGTATATACACGTTGTGTGTTGGTGGGTTTTACATACATACAATATTCATGAACAACCTTGGCCTGAAATTAAAGTTTAGAGCCGATAAAAACATTATAAAGATCTAAAATAATTGATTTTATATTCATTTAAAAATGGACACATTATGAGGAAGTTTGCACCATGGGTTTGCAGCATGCAATATTTTATTTATCTTATTTTTATTTGTCAATTGTTTACCAAGATAATAGGTATAAGTTAAAAACATAGTAGGCACATTGGTGCACTTATTGCACTCCCCCCTACAGACCTCTTAGGAAAGAGTTAGCGTCAACAGTAAGATAGGTCTAAGGTTAAAGTTTTAGGGTGTTTGGGGAAAAAACCACAAGTCAGGTTAGAGTATTCCAGAATTGACCACTCTATTGCTTGAAGTTGTCTTTCCTGCAATCAAGTTGGGTGCAATTAACCCTTGAGTTTGTATCTATTATTTGGCTCTTGTTGTTGCTTATGATTGGAAGCTGAACTATTCATTACAGGAGGACACTACAATGGTATATTTATATACTATACTTAGATCGCGACTGAGGGGGTGTCTGTTCTATGTTTGTTAGGTCTAGAAGTCGAGTCTCGTGGGCATAAGGTATTCGCAACAATTAGAGGATGTGGGAGAACTCTTTCTTGTGAATATTTCTGACTTTCTCAACTGGGCTAATATCAGATCGTAATGTGGGTTCCAGACTGATGAGCTCTATTCGAGTATTGGTCTGCAATTTTGTATGCTCCAGGTTTAGTAGTGTAATATTACCAGAGAAAAAAAGCTACGGAGGATTAGGAATTAACAACTCTTAAGTCCTTTTTGGCTATGTAGTTACAGTGGGCTCGTGAGCCCAATTTGATCACTAGAGATGAGTACTCCATAGATCCCTTGACGAAGTTTTGTGGATCAATCAACAAGATCTTGACTATTCACCCTGTTATTTTATTTTCTGATTTTTTCTGGCAATTATGTAAACAAGAGCATTTATTTGTTGAGATTTGAGTTGTCATTTGTTTGACCATTCTGATAATAGTCAAAGATCTTTTTGAAGACGGTTAGCAGATATTGTCTGTGGTGTTGGAACCAGTTGACATCAATCAGCAAAGAGATACACAGTTGCTCCTTAAATATGATCACAGAGGCTATGTAGAGTTATGAAGAGGGTTTGGTCCTAAACATTGCCTGAGGGATACCACTATTGACAGGTACAGAATTTGATAGGACACTCCCAATGTTTGCCATTTGTTGTCTGGTTTGACAGGAATGCTTTCTATCCAGTTATGCAGTTTGTCAGAGATACCACGAAAGATTTTAGTTTTAGGAGTATTTTTGTCACGTACTACTGAATCAAAGGCGTTTACAGAAAGTCATGTAGATTGCGTTCTATTGTTTTGCTGATCGAGTTGTTAGTCCGTATGTTTTTGCAGTGTAAGAGTTTTTGCAGATTACATGATAGTTTTTTTTTCCTAAAACATTGTTTATTAGAGAGTAGGTTGTTTGTTTTCTAAGTGAGGATATGTGTTGGTTTAATACTTGATTCCATTGATTTTATAGGTGACTCAGGCATAAGATTAGTCTGTAATTTCAACTAGGCTGGGTTCTCCCTTTTTTGAAGATGGAGAAGTAACCATAGCCTTTGGGTGACCATAAGTTTTGGCAAGGTATTGGTGCCTTGAAGGATTTTTCAAAGTATGCTTTTAGAGGTTCTGCCTATGCAGTAGCTGTAGCTGTTTAAGAAGTAAGACATATTCCCATCTGACTCCAATAGATAGAGTTAGTTTTTAGGACTGCTCAGTACTTTTCAACAATGTCTTCTGGTAAAATGATATGTATTCTAGCATCATATAGTAGTTGTCTGTTGGTTTCGACATAGGAAATACTGGGCATGATCCATTGCTGTTTACAAATACTGAGCCAAAAAATGTGTTAAAAAGGTTGGCTTTAATAGTGTCGTCGTTATATATCTTACTATCTTGTGGTTCTGAAGTTTCAAGATCCTGAAACAGCAAAATACCTTCAGTAAAACTTATAAGTTTGCATGTGTTCAGATTTGCTGAGTTCCCCATCGCTCACATCTGAATAAGCAGCTCTATGGGCTGAGATGCTGGCACTTGGTTGAGCTATAGATTAACCGTCCATAATTTAATTTAAAGACTTTTATTTTCTCCCAGTTTATATGGAATGATTCAGACACCTCATCAAGTTTTCAGACCATCTTTTTAATGCTTTGTAAACATACAAATCTTTCTGTTCGAAGGAAGCTTTCTATATGCTTCTCATTCATATTTTAACTTCATCTCAGAAATGCTGNAAACATACAAATCTTTCTGTTCGAAGGAAGGTTTCTATATGCTTCTCATTCATATTTTAACTTCATCTCAGAAATGCTGGCTGCATAGAAATTAAGTCAGTTCCTCCCCCCAAAAAAACCTTGAATAGATTTCTGTGGGATAAAATCCAATTTAGCTCTCTTATTTTAATCTCTGAAGCTGCAGAGTTTCGTATGGGATGTAATCCTGACGTTACTACGAACGTTGTACGCAGTAGGACCCCGGGAGTTATTTTTAAAAAGCTTCCTTTTGCTATATTTACCATATTTAAATCCAGAACTATTTTTCCCCCCTCTGCTCTTTCAGAAACAAGAAACAAAAGCTTCACTGTAGAAAAACGCATTGAAAGCAAAGCAGGAGCTGTGAAAAACGAGAGCTTCCCCCCCTCCTGGTGATTAATACACCTTTATGCCAAAATTGAAACTTCTTAACTGAGCGCATTTAATACAAAGTAAATGAATTCTGCCTTTTGGATTTGATCTGCTGGCTTAGCTCTATAGATAAAGGTCTAACACTGAGTCGCTTTCATTCTTAACAAAGGATGTTTTCATAAAAAGGTCAGAGCACAGGTCTTTTATATTGTGATAGCAGGAACAGGAAATGGCATATTAATGGCAATTCATGCCAGGGTGGTCTATTGAATATGGCAAAACCAGTCTTTGCTTCTTCACAAAAAAAAAAAAAAAAGATTTTTTGGGGAGTGTTAGGGGGTATCATGTAAGCTCCAAGAGTTTCTATTTCTTTGCATCAGCCTATATTTTTTCTTGTATTGAGTGTAAATAGATAAAGAACATGATGTGTTATCCTGTAGTTACTGAATTTCACTGAGCTTTCTGGATGTGGCAGGGTGGGGGGGGGGAATGGATGGTTGGGAACTGCCTGGAGGAAAAAAAACAACCCTTTTTTTAATGAGTTAGAAATAGACTTCTAGCCCAAAAGAGAGCATAAGCTAAGAGAGATGTAGGATCCCAAAGAATTCAGCTCATGTTGCATGTCACAGATGAAGGCGAATAGACATGTCCCAGGATAATGTTGCAGGAACAGTCACTGAGAGCAGAGGTTTATCTTCTGAGCTTTCAGACATGTGCTGGAGCCCATTCCCAGGGAAATCCTCTCTCATCAGAAAGTTGCATGTATTCAAGAGAGCTGCAGGCATTCAAAGTTTCTTTTGTAAAAAAAAGTTTGCTTTAGTTTACATCACGTGCTGTGTGTGAATCATCTCGATTTGAATTGATTGGGATTTTTAAACAGAATTGGAAACAATACACTGAACTCATGGTTTGAACCAGCTCAGACCTAATTCACAAAGAGTTAGTTTCTATCATTGGATAAAACAATTCACCTATCTTGTTCAATCCCATGCTTAGACCCTCTTTTCTTTTAATGAGATATTTGTATCTTGTTCTGTCTCTTAGTAAGCTGTTTTAACCATTTTTTCCTAAAAAAAACCCCTTCCCATTTAAAAACTAATAATAATCTTTTTTTAACTGTATCTAGTATGTGCATTGTTTCACTGCTTAAGCATTCATCAGTTTTATTTCAAAATTATGACAAACTTTTAAATAAAGTATTTAAGTGTTAAGAGGCAGAAACTTTTATCACATGTCTGTCTAGTTATCAATGATTAAACCATGCATTTTCCTATCACATTTCCTATCTATTCTTCAACCCCTTTAATTCACAGCTTTATTTTTGGAGTCTGATCATGTTCAAATACCATAGAAGAATGTTATTTTTTTAAAAAAATCCCAACAAATCAAAGCATAACATAATTATTTATGACATTTATTGTTAAGCATTAGTTACAACCTAGAAGGGAAAGGCATGTTACAACTCTGGAGTCATTACCATGAATAACTCATGACCTATATTGTATGCTGGGATTTGAAAGTTCACAAAGTTTTGTTTGTTTTCATCTGACCTAGTTAAGGTGGTCAGTTCTTCATCACAAAGCGGAATTGCTTGTTTTTTTTTTTTAAATGTGTATGACTTTTTCTACCTGTCTGGATCAGGACTGTTATAATTTGTGTACCTGTTCATGACAGGCCTACCTGGCTTGCTTAGTTGTATTGTTTCATCTTAGACTGTTGATGCTTATTATGTTTACTCTTTACAGACCCCTCACATCCTGGACATAAACTGTTTCAACTCCTACCCTCAAAATGATGCTTGTGTCTAGTTGTTCTGCACACCAGAACAACTAGACACAAGGACAGTTTTTTCCTGAATGCCATCACTCTGCTAAACAAATAATTCCCTCAGCACCATCCAGTTATTTACAAAGTCTGCACTACTATTACTATTATTCTTCTCATCACTCCTTATCACCCATCCCCTCCTACTTGTGACTGTATGACTGTAACTTTGTCACTTGTATCCTAATGATTTATATTGACTGTTTCCTAGTATGATTTAATGGCTTATTGTACCCTATGATTATCATTAAGTTTTGTACCTGATGATTCTTGACTCTAGACGAATGTATCTTTTATGTA
This sequence comes from Laticauda laticaudata, assembly GCA_004320025.1. Taxonomy (NCBI): domain Eukaryota; kingdom Metazoa; phylum Chordata; class Lepidosauria; order Squamata; family Elapidae; genus Laticauda; species Laticauda laticaudata. The sequence continues at coordinate 78,284 of BHFT01015297.1, read as the reverse complement.
CACTGAGAGCATTTGCACCAAGACAAATTCCTTGTGTGTCCAATCACACTTGACCAATAAAGAATTCTATTCTATTCTGTTCTGTTCTATTCTGTTCTATTCTCCTTCCTTCTCTGTTCTATTCTATTCTATTCTATTCTATTCTATTCTTCCTTATATGTCCATTGATGTCTGGGTTTATGATAAAGAAGGAAGTGCTTTGGGCTCTTGGTGTGCCAGTAAGTAATCATGTTAATCCATGTTTAACCTTATCTAGTGGCTTCACAGTCTTTCTACTGTATGTATGTTTGTGTTCAATTTAGGGACTAAACATTCCCATTCTGATGTTAGATCTTTGCGATGGTCTGTGACATAGTTCTGTAAAATTGTAGATAGCTAGATCAAAAGTAGAGATGCATGGGAAATTGCTATTATCTGAAAACAAAAAAAACAACAACTACACACTATCATTGTTCTGATATAAGTAATTCTGCTATGTGATCCAATGTCTTCACTCCTTCTCATGAGCTTTCAGTTCACTACTATACATGTAACTGAGCCAGCCTTAGATTCCCTTGGGAGATAATTTGTAATGTCTACTCACCTCCCTTTCCTTCCCATTAATAATCTGCACTAACACCTTGAATTGTGAAAGGTAATCCAAAAAAAGAATAAATATTATTAAACATTGTGTGGAAGAAATCATGTGCTAGGCAGCGGCAAAAAATATTACTGCTTTCGCATATTTAAAACAAGCAGCATGCAATCAATACGTTCATGTGTAATAAAGAAATGGGAGCAAATTCTACATTATAAATATTACATGCATTAGAGATGGTTAATAGGAAGGTATGAATTCAAATTATGAATGATAAATGGCTACAGTTTTTAAAAGTGTTTTTCTAAATAAAACCATCCCACAAAATATTGCTTTAGTTGTTTGTGAATCACCCAGAGCTGTATGTTTAAGATGGGCAGTTGAAACAACAAATGAAAATGAACCTGGAAAATTCATGGCAATTCTTCTGAAGACTGTCAAGCTTAAGCCAAGACTTTCATAGTTAGATGAAGGCTACCCTAAAACCTAGGGACATAGTGACTCAGTGGATAAGATGCTAAGCTTGTCAATCAGAAAAGTTGGCAGTTTGGTGGTTTGAATCCCTAGCATCACGTAACGGAGTGAGCTTCTGCCAACCTAGCAATTTGAAAGCATGTAAAAATGAAAATAGAAAAATAGGGACTACTTTGGTGGGAAGGTAACAGTGTTCTGTGTGCCTTCAGTATTTAGTCATGCCGGCCACATGACCATAGAGACACCTTTGGACTTTGGCTTTGTAATGGAGATGAGCACTGCCCCCTAGAGCCAGAAACGACTAGCCTGCATGTACAAGGGGAACCTTTACCCTAAAACCCATCTTGTTGGAAAAGTAAACTGGTTTTTAAATGGCTATCTTCTGTAATGTTGGGTCAAAGGGTTGTATCATGGGGGTCAACACACTTAGGGGTGGTCCCATATATAGTCATAATCAAAGGATGACTCTTGTAGAAAGATAGTTTCAAGATAAAGAGGAGCAGTTCAGATGGATAGACCAGGAAAAAGGGCAACTGCTAAAATCCATGTCTACCTCCAGCCCTACTGGAGCAGCTGCCATTCCTGGAACAGTCCGTGGTTCTGCAAAGCATTTACCGTGCTTTGTTAGCTTGTGGCCAAGTGCTAAAGATGAATTGGGACCTTCCCTATTCAATTTTTGATGGGGCTAATGCAGGGGTGTCCAACCTTGGCAACTTTAAGACATGCTGGCTAGGGAATTCTCTCCACAGTATTAAAATTGCCAAAGCTGGACTAAAGCATCATTAGTTTGGAAGCCATTTTTGTGCTTTTGTCAAAACCTTTCAATAAGCATCATGGATCCTGACCATGCCACAAAATTTTATTTCATATGATACTTTGCTGAGTCAGTTCAGATACAAATCCTTCAGCTATAAAACTTGACCCCTTTCAAGTCAAATACCAGTTATTCTAGCTGGGTTCTACTTATAATGGAGTATTATACTTTATACTATTTTATTATGTGGTGTTATACTTTATACTATAGTATTATACAGCCTCCTTCCACGAATCCCACTACTACATTCCTACCCTACTATTCAAAGGTAGGTTTCTCTGAAATAAAATAAAACCATCCCTATAGGGTCTAATAAATAGAATTACAGATGCCAGAATTCTTCCCTTAAGTGAAGATCATGTTTAGAGTAGCATTTCACAAGATCATTTTATTAAAGAAGGTAGGTTGGGAAAAGACAGGAGAAAGATACAATAGGATGAGAGAGCATCCTTCAAAATTTCAAACATTTGACACAAAAGCTGAAAAGTCTAAATGAGTTTTTGGAGTGAATCCATAGGGGCTCTACTAGCTCGACTGCACAATGCCTAATCTAGCTTAAAATATCCAATGCTTTTTTTTTTTTAAAGGTAAAATAACAATAGTCAGTTTATGATCAACACTTGTTTTATTTTGAGTTGACAAACATAGAATACAGCAGATGTTTGTCATTGCTAAGGAATAATTCTTCTGTTAAGATTTCACATTATCTTGTTTTAGAACTGTTGGCTCATTATGTTTCTGTGATGACTATTAATATATTTCATATTGCACTTGGTGAACTGGCTCGCATTTTTTGACGCCTCTGTGACATGTTAATGAGAAGGAGGAGGAGGAGAAGGAGCAGCCCAAAAAAACTTTTTCCTTCTGAAGATTTAAGGATGCTCAAATCTGTATTATATTGGGTGTAAAATGGAGTCATGTTGGATAATTGTTTGTTGCTAGACTCTGACTAACATCCTGGTATTGGTTTTTAATGCCTGAAAATGCTTACAATTTGTTACTCTAAGGCAGGACTCTTGATCTTTTCTTGTCTGTCTTAACCTTAATTGCCTTTGAGAATCTTGTGAACCTTGCAGACTCCTTCTGAGAAAAATACATTTAAGTGCATAAAATAAAATACATAGATATAGGCTACATTATTAAAAAAACAGTTATGAACAAATATAATTGTTAAAATGTTAACAATAATAAATATGCAATGTGGATGGATGGATGGCTAGATAGATAATAAATAGATGATAGAAGATAGATAGATGATAGTAGATAGATGATAGAAGATAGATACATGAGAGAAGATAGATAGATAGTAGATAGATGATAGACAGACATACAGACAGATAGAAGATAGATAGATAGATAGATAGATAGATAGATAGATAGATAGACAGACAGACAGACAGACAGACAGACAAACAGANACATACAGACAGATAGAAGATAGATAGATAGATAGATAGATAGATAGATAGATAGACAGACAGACAGACAGACAGACAGACAGACAAACAGACAAATAGACAGACAGATTTTTTTGAAGGGAGTTGTTTGTTTTTGATAATCCTCTTCCCTACATGCCCCCCACATTCACTATTGGTATGCTAATAGTAAGTAGACTTCAGTAAGACAACAGGCTCCCACCGGCTTGAGGGTGAACTAAAAAACAAAAAATTGACTAATTCATATTGGAACACAATGTTCCACTATCCTAAAGGTTATTCTGGCTAGTAAATCAGCAAAACAGTAAGTTCTTGGGTTCTGTTTTGTTTTTATTTTGTTACTGGCCTCTGGAATATATAGCTTATATATATAGAATATATAGCTGCTTCTTCTTCTTCTTCTTCTTCTTCTTCTTCTTCTTCTTCTTCTTCTTCTTCTTCTTCTACTCTTCTCCTTCTCCTCCCCTCCTCCTCCTCCCTGCTCCTCCTCCTCCTCATTATTATTTATTGATTATTATTATTATTATTGATTTATTATATTATCTTATTAATTTTATTATTATATCCCTTTGCTCCTCCACTTGCTGGAAAGTAATTGCCAAAAATTTACATTGCATGGACTCCTCTGCAGAGAGTGAAAAGATAGGTTGTAATCAAAAGATTCAATGATTCGAATCTGAGCCCTTCTTTCGTTCTATGATGCCATTATGTCATTTGATAGCATCAATCCTGACTCGCTTTCCATAATATATCCAGTATGATTGCCTTCAGCATGCAGAGGTTAACAGGAGTGCAATGCCCACTTCCAGCAATTACCCTGAATTACTAGCTAGAACAATTTTCAGTTGCCATTGACTCTTGCTGCTTCCTATTAAATAATATTTGGAGACCAAGAAGTGCAGTGCAATATGCAAATGCCATGTTCTTCATCCCGGGCTTTTGTTGCGTGGATCAATATTTCGTCCTTCAGAAAGTGATGAGAATGCCCTCCCTTTCACACTCACAAACATTACACTCTAATGAAAACGGCCCTCTTTATATGATGCTGAAATAAATAACAACAACAACTAATACATAAGTAAGTAATAAACCAAAAGCCCAAAAGCAACAGAAGCACCACCTGAACACCCATAGAACATTACAACAATTTGCCATCAGTCAATTGCGAAGAAGGCCAGCTTTACTGGAACAGCTTCATCGTGCAGCAATATTGTAACATCGTTCCAAATATCCAGACTTGCCTAGATCCAGGTCCTTGTTACGACTTGAGTTGTGAGCTATCAAACAGCCCAAAAGGCTGTGAATCTTACTAAAGAGTATCTTCTGTCTTCTTCTTCTTCTTCTTCTTCTTCTTTCTTCTTCTTCTTTTCTATCTTCTTCTTCTTCGTTCTTCTTCTTCTTCTTCTTTATTATTATTATTATTATTCATTATTATTATTATTATTATCATAATATATATTATTATTATTATTATTATTATTATATTCAATCTGGTGGCGACCATACAAACAGAAAAAGTCATAGAAAATGAAAAACGTAAATTGCTCTATGATTTCAAGAATCTCAGAACAGACTAGGCTCCTGCCAACAAAAACCACCCGGACTTAAACAGTTTCGATAAGAAAGAGATAAAAAGTCTGCATAGTGGATTGCAGCTGGCCTGGCCGACCAGCCAGAATAGAAGCAAAGAACTGGACGAGAAGATAACAAAGATACAAAAGACCTACAAATAGAAATTAGAAAACAACTATGGCAAAGGCAAGCAGGTAGCTAGCAATAGGCACCTTGGGTTCAATCCCAAAACTGGAGCACCACTTGAACACCATCATTGGCATTGACAAATCTGCCATCAATTGCAGAAGGCAGCTTTACTTGGAACAGTTTCCATCCTGCGGTGATATCTGTAACACCCTCAAAAATCCAGATTTGCCTATCCCAGGTCCTTGGTAACAACTCATGGAAGGATGGTTGCAGGAACCAAGTATGCCTAGTTTAATGACAAGAAGGACCAGGAGTGACATGAGAACATGTCCTCCAATATTTGAGGGGCTGCCACAAAGAAGAGGGGGAAAACGTATTCTCTAAAGCCCCTGAAGGTAAGACAAGAAACAATGAATGGAAACTAACCAACAAGAGAAGAATGCAAAACTAAGAAGTTCTCCATCATCTGGTCTGGATGTAGAATTTGGTACCTGGGTGTAGAACTTCAGATTTATAGTGTAACTGCAAATAAAATTACTCTGCTAGATGGGTTAGAAGCCAGAGAATAAACACAACAGTTTATTCTCTAAAAAACAACTGTTGAAAAGAAACAGTTGGAATCTTTTTTAAAAATGTAATGAATATGTCATTGAAAATGATAGATGATTATGTTTATATTAACACATCAATGAAACCCAGCATATGATCGGTAATTGACATATGATTATAATAAGACACTCCTCTGCAACAAGGTCTGTAAAAACACATTGATTTTATAGCTCCCCACACCGATTACATTAATATCTTGCATAATTAGTTTGCACATTACTAAATTACTGACAGATTAAAAGTGAAATAGTGCAGTTCATACTCAGCCGCATAACTGCCAGAAAGGAAATTAATACAGATTTAAACGGTCCTTAGAGACAGACCTTGAAAAAAGCAGGAATCTATAAAGACTTGTTTGCCTTCGAAAATTTCTACCTCCAACATGGTTGCGGCCAATGGCTGTGGTGATTTTGCATAATGTGGGCAAAACAATTCAGGAAATGATCTTTAAATGATGCTTTTGCTATTAGGGATATTTTTTTAAAAAAGAAGTGTGTATACAGATGTGTGTAGTGTGTATATACAGATGTGTGTTTTGAAGGAGTTTTGATGCCAGCATTCAGCAGACTCATTAGAGGAGACTCCATATTTTCCAACCTCAAAGATTTGAAATGTTCAAACTGTATTTTGTGCCTATACGAGGTCAAAGAAAAGTAATTTACTGCAGATGTAGTACCAGAGGCAAAGTTTTTAGCTTCTCCAGTGTGATCAGCTGCCAGTACAGCGGGGAATAACCACAGGACACAAATGCAGAAGCAAAGTATTTCCTTGGCAGGATTATTGCAAGAGTAACTACTACTGTTTGGGAGGTCAGAAGAAAAAGCGCCCTGAAATCTCACTTATGTTTTTAAACAGTTATTTCCACTTGAAATAGGAGAGTGGGACTCCGCAGAAAAAATGAACAGAAGTTCTGATCCTACTCAACATCATTTCTGTCACCATTTTCACCTGCCCCAAATTACCTCCCTCATGTGGAAGAAAATATGAAAAGTAGATGATTGTTGGCAGCCAGGCTGGAAAGACGGGGTCAAGTGAGGGTCTAGCTTAGAGTTCTTGTGTAGCCACAAATGACATAAGCTTGACTTCCCCCAAGATCTGTGAAGACTTATCTGGTCATTGCCAGGGGAAGGCAAGCAGTTTGGTGAGATTCTTGTAACCTAGGTAGGTAGATAATAATGTTATTCATTTTGTTATTCACAAGTGGCTCTGGTTGCTTGCATCTGACATGGATCTCACCAGATTGCTTGCCTGCCCCTGAGAACAACCAATAAGGCTTCTGTTCAAGGATACCAAGCTAGGCCCTCACATGATCCCTCCTTCTACCCTGGCTGGCAGTTTCTAAACATGACAGATGCACTAAATGTTCTTTAGATTCTAACAAGAACATGTTTTCTCACACAGGACTGCCAGTTTAGAATTCAACAAACAATTGAGCTGTCCAAGAAATAGTTGCAGTGGCTGTCTGTCTGGAGAAGGGCCAACATTCCAGTCAATCAAAAGTTAATACAAAGGATAAAAGACAGTGCCAAAAACTTAATGAAATATAACAGAACCAGGAGGCTAAATGCCAGGGAAAGACAGCCATGTTTGATAGCTCCACCTATCCAGGAGGGACAACAGCCCATGAACACAAAGAAAGCTCAGCTTATGACCACAGCCCAAGAACTGCTGATAAAGTTCTGCAGATAAATTATTGAGTCTGTCATCTGCACCTCTATAATTGTCTGGTTTGGTTCTGCAAGCCAATAGGACAGACACAGACTCCAGAGAGTAATTAGGACTGCAGAAAAAACATTTACTACCAACCTGCCTTCCATTGAGGACCTGTATACTGCAGGAGTCAAAAAGAGAGCTGTGAAAATACCTACAGACCCCTCACATCCTGGNGTGAAAATACCTACAGACCCCTCACATCCTGGAAATAAACTGTTTCAACTCCTACCCTCAAAATGATGCTATAGAGCACTGCACACCAGAACAACTACACACAAGGACAGTTTTTCCCCAAATGCCATCACTCTGATAAACAAATAATCTCCTCAACACTGTCCAACTATTTACAAAGTCTGCATTACTATTATTATTAATCCTCCCATCCTTCCTTTCACCCATCTCCTCCCACTTATTACTGTATGACTGTAACTTTGTTGCTTGTATCCTAACAATTTTATTGACCATTTCCCAGTATGATTTGATTGTTTATAGTACCCTATGACTATTATTAAGTGTTGTACATTATGATTTTTGACTCTTGACAAAAGTACCTTTTCTTTTACTGAGAGCATTTGCACCAAGTCAAATTCCTTGTGTGTCCTATCACACTTGGCCAATAAAAAATAATAATTCCATTAGGGATTGAAATTTCCATCATAAGTTGATGTAGTTGTATAACGAGACATCACATAAAAACATTACTGCTGGAAGACTAATTGAATAATCTGAAACCATGTGAAATCAGTTCATGAAGAGGTCAGTTGGCTGAATTGGAAGATCCAGGTTGTATGATCATGGCTGTTTTGAGGTCCCCATTAATGCAATGTGGACATAAGTATCTTTGATTTAAGTATAATTCCAGCCCTACTTGTTCTATTAAATAATGGTGATATACAACATTAGATTAAAAAAAAAACACTTTAGGACAGAGTTTCTCAATGTTGGCTGAGTTGTCCACACAACTCAAAGTTGTTGAGAATTGACAAAACCTTGCTTTAAGAAAGGGAATGACACGTTCCTCAGTTGGCTGTGTTCTAAAAGCCAAATGCTCCCGTTGAACCATTATCTGAATTGTAAAGTTTGGATTAAGGTGGACCATAAGCTAACTTCATCCTCTCTTTGAAATTCAATAGGCTGCCAAGGTGGGACCGTTTTGACAAACCTAAATGAAATGTCTTTTTTCCCCTTTCCTTAAGCTGTTTTGAAATTATTATTCCTTCAGTTACTTAAGAATGGTGAGAAAGTTGGGGCTCCATGAAAGATTGGATAGCCGGAATGTGCTCACATGCTCTCCAAATGAGTTAACCTGAACTATATTGTTGCTTGATTGTATCCTAATTGTATGTTCCCAAAGTGGAAAGTGAAGAGAAGGAGAAAGAAAGAATTGCTTGTCGCTGGAGAGAAACCTAAGTCTTGCAGCACTAATGTGGAAGGAGGTAGGAAGGCGGTTACTCAAAAAATGAAACAAGGAGTAAAATCTGTCCGGGTGATTTCAGGTTGGGAAGGAATTCTCTGCTGATATGTGTTTGGTGATTTCTTACAAGCTTCTGTTTCTCTGTTTCAGAAGAGGATGCTTGAGAAGTTGTAGCAAAATTGTCTGCTACAATGTCTTGCTTGTCTTGCTTTCAACCACAATAACACATGGGCAAACAACCAATTCAAACTCAAGGTAAACTGCTTCAAATTCGATTGCAGAAAATACAACTTTAGCAACAGAGTGATCAGTGCCTGGAATGTGTGTGATGACCCAGGGTGGAATACAAAACAAACACAGTCACAGAAAACAGGTGAAGCCCATTTTATTCCTTCACTTTGCTTCCAAGCTCCGAATATTCTTGATGGAAGACAAAAATTCCTGCACAAACAGTGACAAGAAGAAGGAAAAAAGCAACAGAAACCAGGCAAAATAAGGGCTGGAGGACATCCACAGATAACACACACTGGGAAGGACACCAAACTCAGAGAGGAACCATAAACTAGAGATATTTCCATGCTTTGTTTCCAGCGTTCGCCCATACACAAGTCTGTCCTCTTATTCAGTTGTCACAGCTGCAGCCCATGAAGAAGATCTGCCTTCTCCTCCTGAGCAGACCACATCTCTCCCTTATCCTCTCCGCCTGTGCCCTAGGATGGATAGGGAATGGGCCTGGGTCCTTCTCTGACTGCTTGGCCAGCCTCTGCCCTTCCCCAGTCTCCTCTTCAACCTCTGCAGCCACACTTCCATCCTCTATCAGCTGTTCCTCCTTTCCCTCAGAGTCAGTCTCCACCAGGGGCATGACAGAACGCCCTACCCGACTCCATTGTCATAGCCTCAACCCCTCACAGCTTCCACCTTAAACTGTCTACCGTGGACCTCACCGCATTCCTAAGAGGTCCTTAAAAGGGGAATGCATAAGCGCACTAGCAGTCCCTGTCTTACTGTCCCCATCTATCCGTATTTACTCCCTTTGTTCTTTGTTTATGTTCGTACCTATACTTGTTATCTTGTACATGTTTGACAAAATAAAAATAAATGAAATAAAGTTCTTTCATTTCCCACCCACCCCGTCTCCAATTCCTTAGCCACTTGTTCACTAAACACACACAAGAGCACACTCCTTGACTTACGACTGGCTGGTTAATGACCATTCAAGATTATGATCTACCTGGAAAAAGGGAGTTAGAATTTGCTTCCCAAGTGCCATTGCTCACCTCCAAGGGTCAGGTGACTACATTTCTTCTAAAATTCTCTTGGAGGTTTTTTTGAGCTTGGTTGAGAGTTGGAGATGCTGGAGTGCAGGTTGTCTCCTGTGACACCTCTTTCTATTGTTCTGTGCCTCCCTGGTTGCCCCTACATCCCAGTCTGAAAAACCACCCAAGAGGGGACCCAAGATGACTCTTCTTGTGACTTCATGAAAGCTTAATGCAAGGGTCTTCAAACTTGGCAAGTTCAAGACTTGTGGACTTCAACCCCCAGACTTCCTGAGCTAACATGACTGGAGGAGGAATTTTGGGAGTTGAAGCCCACAAATCTTAAAGCTGTCAAATTTGAAGACCCCTGGCTTAATGGAAATGTGAAAAGCAGAGATACTGTACTTTTTAGAAGAAAGGAATGCCCAATGAAAAGCAGGGCATTCCCCCATATTTCTGAGCCACTAAACACTTGCAAGAGCATACTTTTGGTAACCCCCAATTTACAAGTAGTCACTTAGTGATGGTTTGAAGTTACGACCTACTGAAAAAAGAGACTTACAAATCAGTTCTGAAGTGGAGTTCAGTGGGTTCATCACTGGTCATGTGATTGTATTTTGGTTACTTAGTAATATGGCTATGTTTGTTGCCATCTGCAATGTCCTGTGGTCACATGACTGCATTTTATGATAGTTTTACCCAAAACTGGTTGTGATTTCCAGTTGTGGGCAAAAACCAGGCCATTGCAAACGATGGTTTCGTTTAATTATCTTAATAATCGTTTTACAACCGTGGCACTGGTTTTATATCTGCCACATTCACTTAATGACTGCTGTGAAAGTAAATTCAGGTCAGTCATGTGACTGACTCAATGAATGACCATCATGAGCTATGACTAACAAGTAAGCTTGATTATGGATCTTTTGTGAGGATTACCCAGGGATGGGCTTCCAAAATTTTAGCAACAGGTTCTCTGCCTGGTTGCTGGGTGGGCATGGCCATAGTGGATGTGGCCTAGTCAGCCTCCTGCACCATGGTGGGGGGATATTTTTGCCCTCCCAGGCTCTGGAGGCTTTTCTCAAGCCTCCAGGAGGGCAAAAACGGCCTCCCCAGACTCCAGAGGCTCTCTGGAAATCAGATATGAGGCCATTTCCAGCTTTCTTGAACTTCCAGGAGGCCTGTTTTTCACGCTCCTTGAGCCTCTGCGCACACCCTGCACTTACCTGCATCCAAAATGGGCCATGTGGGGACTCCTAGGCAGGGCCAGCCAGGAGTGGGGTTTGGGGGTTCTCTGAATAGTACAGAATCTTCGCTAGGGACTCTCCTGAACCCCTGTGAACCCCCAGCAGACCTCCCTGGGACTACCTGATCTCCCTCTATGACAATGTCTCCCATGCCCCCCCCCATCCTTTTTTAAAAAGAAATTTTGAAAGTGAACCTGAAAGACATTAAATCATATCCTGTCTCCCAGAAAGTTGAACAATCTCATAAGCTGCTTTGCCTTCTCTAAATCTCTGGCAGCCCCTTGAAACCAAGTTCATGAATATTCAGCATTTTCCCCCTCTCCACATTTGATTTTCTTGACATGCTATTGATTCACTTTATTTTCCCAACAATTTCCTGACAGGCTCCCTGATGTAGATTACGATAATACTTTGATATTCATCGTGTGTCTGCACGCCAAATTGAGAGCTGCAGTTAAAAAGGGAATAACACAAAGTTCCCTCAGAAGCTACAAGCTAGAACTGGAGGTAACTCCTGCTCCTAGAGGAAAGTTATTTTGCATCCTCAACAGAACGAAAGGAGGAGGAGGAAGATGTCCATTGGCAATATTTTGGTCTGAACATCTGGAAAAATGGAAAATACAGATGGTCCACAACTTAAAACCACAATTGAACCCAAAATTTACATTGCTAAGTGAGGAATTTGTTAAGTGAGTTTTGCCCCATTTTACAACTTTTCTTTCCACGGTTGTTAATGGAATCACTGCAGTTGTTAAATTAGGAACAATTGTGAAGTGAATCTGGCTTCCCCGTTGACCTGATCAATTCTTTAGACCTCTCTTTAGACCTCTCCATCTCCTAGAATTTGTTGTCTGGGACAACTGCTTTCTTGAGTCATATAGCACACATTGTGTGGACACACTCACAATCAAGCCAATGAGAGGAAGACCATGGTGTGGTAGCCATCTCTTGATGGCCATTGTCTGGTAATTCAATTTCATTGTTGTGTTGATGCTAAATCTGAACCGGTACTCATATATACAGTGGTACCTTGGTATTGAACTGCTTTGAAACTCATGGAATTTGGTACTTCATGCATTTTGATGCAAAACTGTTGTCCCAGTATTCATTGTTTGTTTAGTACTCAACACACAAACTAGAATTTGTTGGTATTCCTGCCTTGTGACTTACCACAGTATTCCTTATAGGAAAAAATTATTTGTTTTGGGTACTCAATGTGCCTCCTGGAACTAATTAACAATGAGCACCGAGGTACCACTGTGTATATATATATATATATATATATATATATAAAGATTTANCCGAGGTACCACTGTGTATATATATATATATATATATATATATATAAAGATTTAATTGCAAAACTATAATTGCTCTAGACAACATTTAATTGAATGAATTTAGCCTTCTAGAACACGTGGTTGGTCCTGCCTTTCAGGAAATCTTCTAATGTCCACCAAAAGTTCAAGATAAGATGGTCCTCACCCCTTTCTCTTCCAAAGTCCACTGTCATCATCGCAAACCATCTCCTGCTTCACTCCAACTCCTAAAGCCATTTTGAGAACAAGCTACAGGCTGAATAACAAGCATAATGACCTATGATGGAATAAACACGCCATCAGCTACGTTAGCGACTAAAGAGCAATCCATGAGCGTCGACTTTGAATTAATTATCTCATTAACCACAGCCACTTGAACCTGATCTCAGTAAGAAGGTCAGGAATTGGAAGGCAAGTGATCAGAAGTCAGGGAGAATTTCCAATGGGGCGGTGAGCTCAGGGGATCCATTTTGAAGGACTCCAGAGAGGAGGTGGACTTTGTTGTTTTTTTGCTAAAAAAGCTCAGAAATAAAGCTGGGAAGATAACGGGAGGGGGTTTTGTCAAGACAGTTTGAAATGCCACCAGCCTGACACAGCATTCAGAGAAAAATGCTTTATCCTGCTGCCACACCAGCAGATGGAGATGAAAATCTCCTTTCATTCAAGACCCAAAACTTCTCGACTCTGCAATAAAGTCACCAGATTAAGATCGATCTGAGATGCTTCTCCTTATCTTAACTGATATTAAGATAGTCAAAGTGGTTGCATTCTTTTGAAGGGATTGGAATTGGAATTGGAATTGGAATTGGAATTGGAATTGGAATAGAAGGGAAGGGAATGGAAGAGAAGAAAAGAGAAGAGTTAGAAGGGACCTTGGAGGTCTTCTAGTCCAATCCCCTGCTTATTCTGGAAGAAATATATTTTCTGGGGCTGGGGCTCTTCCTGGTATTTTGAGAACTGGAAGCTATAATTTTTCCTGCCACTACCTCCCTCTCCTTCCAAGCAATAGGAAAACATTTCTTCTATTTGCTTGTATTTTATATGAATCCGATTTGTGGCAAATCCCAGCAGTTCACATCGTTAAATCAAACAGATATATCAAAGTGATTGCAAACAAACATGCCATGCATAAACAAATAAACAATCACTTTCCTTTCCCAGGTGGTAACATGGTTGTGAGAATATCTACCATCAGGACCATGAAATAAGCAGAAATGGGGGTGTCAACTCTAGAAGAGAAAAAGGTTAAGGAACCGTTACAGTGAGTTGCCAATTTTGATTGTATTTTATGGTGAGAACATTTGTGTTATCTCTACCTGAGGTGTGCAGGACTTTCTTTTTTTCTTTCTTTCTTTCTTTCTTTCTTTCTTTCTTTCTTTCTTTCTTTCTTTCTTTCTTTCTTTCTTTCTTTCCTCCCATCCTCCCTCCCTTTGTCCCTTCCTTCCTTCCTTTCCTTTTCCCCTTCCTTCCTTCTTTACCTTTATCCCTTCCTTCCTTCCTTCTCATCTAAAAGTGTCATAAAAGTGAGACAGTTGCCAAGAACTCCAAGTGCAGTCATGCGACCACAGGTTGGAAGTGCCACCATCCAGAAGCCAGGTGAGGGTTCTGTTGTAACTTTGAATGATCACAAAATGACTGGCTGATAAGTGAGGACTACCTGTCATAGAATGCCAATCACTTGCCCTAAAAGTTCAGGTGTGAAAAAAAGAAGCAGAACATGCCAATTCAAGGAAGGCTCTTGTTCATCTCAATCTTATTTGAAGTCCAGTGGGGCCTGCTAAGACGTCAAAAGAGTAGAGTATCCAGCAGTCAATGTGTCTTAAGAAATCAGTTCAACTTAGGGAGATCAAGATAAAAATATCAAGTAATGATAACTTTGCTTGTTGAACAACAAGTCTGGTAAGCAAACCACCCACCCACCCCGAACCCTGTGTGGGGTATTTTCCTTGAGCACCAATGCTTGGACAAAAAAAAAAGAAAGAAAGAAAGAAAGAAAGGAAAATGGTAAGAAAATTAAAGGACAGGCTTCAAGTCAGCAAGATTCTGGACATCGATTCTATTTTTAAATAGAGATCTGTATTTAAATATCCATTAAACCAAAACCGTTCCAGATGTTCAGAGGTGCCCCAAGCCCTCTGTTGGAATTATTAGGAATAACACGGGCCCTGCCCGCTTTGCTGAGTTTGGAGCATCGTGCCAAAAGGAGTTTCCTTTATGACTCTGAAGTGGAAATAGAAAACGTTTCTGGGGAGGCCTAAAATATTTCCTAAGTACACAAACAGAGGGATCCACTTTTGGCTGGATTGAAAAAAGAAACTTCCAGGACGGCCAAATTTCTGCAATAGGTTTCTAATGTTCTTACCTGCTGTGTATCCATTTATTTTTAAATGCATGGTGTTGTTGTTTTTTATAATGTGCTTCTTATGCTTAGTATATTCATTTCCCAGGCAGAAAAACATGACAGAAAAAGGATGGATGTTCAATGAAACAGTTCGGTAAAATTTCCAGCCAGGTAAGTGTGGGAAAAACAACAACAGAGCCTTCTTTTGTAAAGATATGTGATAGGATGATATTCTTGTGTATTCAAATACGAACAACTAAAATCCAATTTTTTTCCCCACTCTTCTTCCTTATCTTCTTTTACTGTCCCTCCCCACCCCCACGTAGTAAAAGGTTTTGGACATAGAGGTAGCCTTTGATTTACGACCAATTGCTTAGCAACTGTTCAAAGGTTTGAAAACTCAAAGGCCCATTTTATGACCCAGGTTTGAAGTTACAATGGCTGCACTCTCCCATTCCTTGATTACATTTTGGGAGCTTGGCAGCTGACCTGTGTTTATACAAAAATAAATAAAATTGGATTGGATTGGATTGGGCATAGGATGATTCACTTAATGACCATCAAGATTTATGACTGTAATTCCAGATTCAGTTGCAGTTGCAAATTGAGATGTACCTGTTAACACAAGTTTTCAGGCCTTCTCTTCCTCCCTTTTCTCCTCCTCCTCCCTTTTTCCTCCTCCTTCTCCTCCTCCTCTTCCTCTTTTTCCTCCATTCTCCTGACTCCATCTTCTTCCTCCTCTTCCCCTTCCTCCTCCTCCTCCTCCCTTTTCTTCTTCTCCTTCTTCCTGTCTAAGAATGGTTTAAAATTCTTTCAAATGGACTTCCTTAAACACTTATCCTTACAAGGAAATGTTCAAAACCTGTCATACAATAGAAACAACTTGTCAAGAATGAGATTTGGGTGATGTTTTTAAACACTTAAGACTCAAGTACAAAACTAGACTCCAGTTCCTTGGCACTAGTTTATTCCTTAATCCTTGAAACCAGCAGATGGTGCTGGAAAGCATGATATAAAATTCCATTGTTAATGGGTGAGCAGTTTTCACTATAACTAAAACTTTCTAATGCAATTTTGGAGTTGAAACAAATGTTTGTAGGATTAAGAAGTGATTTCCTTTAGCTTAGAAGACTACTGGCAAGGTTTTCATTCTTCAAATATTAAAATGTACTATGCATTTGTTTTTTCGTAATTTACAATGAGGATGCACAAAGTATCAATTTAATCTGAGACGGTTATTGACTTTATCCAATAAAGATAAATACTTCTCATTCCAAAATACACCTTTGTTCATACAGAGCAGGGAGGAACAAAACCAAGAGGTGATGAGAACTATAAATAATATCTGCAACCGAAGTTTTATTTATTTTTCTTAGTACAGAACAGGAAAGAATATACATATATGTTTTTAAAAAGACTGCAAATATAAAACGGTCTGTTAATTTAACAGTTCTACCTTGTGCAAATATTCACCTAAGGAGACCGATAAGATAACTGCATCAAAAATATGTTTCCTCTGTTCTTCTTTCTTTACAGGAAACCTCGTAGTTGAAAGATGCTCAGCTGAATTTCGTTAAGAGTTGAAAGAAAAAGCCAGGGTGAAAATGCAAATAATCTCAACTGTAAATTGGATCATTCCAAGATTTTCAATTTAGCTGTATTAGGCCGTGACAAGCACCATGCTTTTTAATGCATGCCATAAGACAAGCATTTCTGATCGTAAACAAACAGCGATCTGTTTTTCCAACTGGCTAAAGAGATATGTATACAGCATTGTTTCAGGAAATAGATTCAGGGCTGCAGTAAAAGAAAGAAAGAGAAAAGCACATTAAACAGATCCAAGACAGAAAGAACTAGTTGTTGAAATCTTCAGCCAGGATGGAATAAAAAAAAAAATCTGCCAAGACGGGGAACAATTCTTTCCATCAGATCAGAAGGAAATTGGTAAATTGGTTGATTAGTTTAGTGTCTTTCCTCATGTGTCAGTTCTACACTTTATATCTTCAGACATGGAAGCACGTTTGTGTGTGTGTGTATGTGTGTGTGTGTGTGTGTAGGGGGGGTATTGTTTACTCTTTTTAAAAATCCTTTTTTCTGCTTCTTTTCCCAGTCTGGAGAAATACATTGTAGTGCAAGAAGTTGACATTTTCCTAAAGTGGACAAGCGTTCACAGTTCATATGAAACTGCCCCATCATTTGAGCTATAATAAATAAGAGACAAATAAAAGAGTTTTATGGCCCTTATGTAAACAATATACAAAATCGAAGAGGGTTCACCCCCCCTTTTAAAAACTTGAACAACTGTTTTGGTAGCAAGCAATGATCACCAAGGGATCTTTCTTTACAAAATGTTGAAAAAGAGGCCTTTGAAACACAGACTGACTGAGTCTGAACAACGATAAATTTTTAAGGCTAAACTTGTTGCTTAAAGGAATTGAGAAAACAGAGGGGTAACAGGCTCTCTTTTCATTTAGTTTGTTTTTATGAAAAGCAAAATCACGTTCCATAAAATGCACAAAATAATAAAGAGCAGGATGTGAACCTTTTTTTTTCTCTATAGATATTTATGGCAATGAAATTTAATGTAACACTTTGATTTAATTTGGAATGAAAACTACATTACTATGGAATGGTAAGGAAAAAAATCTCTCTCTCTCTTTCTCTGTGTATCTGTCTGTCTGTCTGTCTCTCCCTCCCTCTCTCCCTCTCCCACCCCCCTTCATATATTTTAATCCTTACCTAAGATATGATTTAGTGTGGTGTGTGTGTGTGTGTGTGTGTGTGTGTGTGTCTGTGCCTGTCTGTGTGTGTGTGTGTGTTTGTGCTATTGGTAATCTGGGGATGAAGGATGACAAAGGAAGTTTAGAACATCAAACTGGATAAATAAACAGTTTTTCATTTAAAATGCACATTAGTTGTTGAAGGAAAGTAATAATTCTGCACAAAGCATTTTGTCCTGCTCTATTTTTTTTTTTACATCTGGTATTAGTTTCCACTTGCAAGTGATGCTTTGAATGTCAGCTAGGTACAATTTACCAGGGACTATGTTCGAATTAGAAATACATTCTAATGTTGGAAGTAGTACCCCAAAACAAATGTTTAGAAATTCAACATGTGGAAGATGGGTGCAGGGATGTATTTGCAATGAAATAGATGTGCAACAGAATGCAAATATGCAAATTAAAAGTTGGCATTAGAATGATTTTTAAACAACAAAAAATTGAATGGAACCATTTTTCAATTATTTAAAATGTTCTTAATTTTTCTTAATGAGAATAATGAGAGCAAACATCTCTGACATAAAATGATCCATTTTAAAACCCTTTTTAAGATCCTATGGAACAAATTAATCATTTTTTCTAGTGAAAATTAATGTCCTCAGTTTTTATCCAAAAGTAAATGGCAGGAGAGGCTATACTGAGTGTCCTTGGTACTCTCTGAGCTTGGTAGATGTTTCATTACCCAAACTACGTAAGATCATCAGTGTTAAACTAGACTCCACATTTCAACCCTGAGCTACAAATATTCTTTTTAAAGGGCTATACTACCTTATCTCATATCCATATTTTCAACTTTATTTCTTTACCTCAAAAAACACAATGACCCAACATGAGTTTTAAAAATGTTCTTTTTTAAAAAAAAACATAATGCCTCTTTTAGAAACAGAGAAGGATAACCTCCTATTTCATAGTTTAATTGGGATTGTTATTAAATCATCCTGATGATCCAGTCATAGTCAACAGACTGAAAAGATACTAAAGCTAGAAACAGCAACTTAAATACTATTAGGAGATAAAGCTCCATTGGCAGAACTACCTTCTTAACTTTCAGTGAGATTTCGTCAAACCTTCTCAATAAGAAAGATGAATCAATCTTTGTCAATAGAACAGGGGAAAGGGGAAAACAGCATTGTTCTTAAGCGCATGTTCAAGTCAAAGCACATTTATCTGAGAGTAAGATTCAGCTGCAACTTGGTTTCCAAGGTAAGGCTATATTAGATTACAACCTCATCATATGGGGTGTGCATATGCAAGAACAGATATAAAAATATCTGTTTTCAATCCTCCCCAAAATGTAGGTATTTGTTCTTGATGGGGAACATATGAAAATTAAGATGTCAAGTAAGCAAGAAAAATGAAGATCAATAAAAATATATTTATTTGCATAGCATTACAAATGTATTTTCTCAGAATTCTTAAACATTTGTGGACACTGTTGTGTGAGAGAGACAGAGGAATACAGACAACAGAATTCTCCTCCAACTGAAATTACTATTTTGCATTTTCCACAAGTTTTGCCTTAACCCTTTTCCTTCCATTTATACCCCGATAATATCCCACTCTATCGAGGAAGCCATGCATATAACTGAATTTGTTAATAATTACTTCACATGCTCATTACATGTTATGCTATCATGCCTGCAATTAAATATTATCTAAACTGCAAAGAGTCTGGCTTTTGAGGGAAGATTTAACACCATAGATTGACTTCCTTCCTTAAACTGATTTTTAATTAGAGGCAAATTGTTGATCAGAATCTGCCATTTTGTTGTTCCTGATGGTTAATAAATGGTTTTGCATAGCTTCTCCTTGCTTACTAGATAGTGTACAAAATCAGGGCTATTTGCCACATAAAGCAGGAAATAAAACATTTTAATTACATATACTAAGCTAACCCACATGCACCTGTATTTTGAACGAAAATTAAATTTCATAATAGCCCAATTTTTGCATATATCAACCTCTAATCTATTTGCACTAAGCTTGCCTGGAAGTTATACAAGTCCTTGTCCGGATGTTTTTTTTATGAGGATAATGATGTAAAAGATTATGTTGCTATTAACAAGACAAAATATTTATAATGTGTATATGACAAGAGAGCGAAAACTGGGTTTAAGTTAGCCACGGGAGATTAACTCTATTTTCATTTCAGCCGAAGTTTTACAATTCCACCCCTCTCTGTCTCTACTTTCAATGTTAAGTGGATTACAGCCTTTCCTGATTTCCTTTCTTATTTTTGCTGCATTGTCATATATGGGCCATATTAGGAGGTATGGTGAGTTCATCGTTCCCCAATCGACTAAATACATAAAACCATAAGAAGCCTCTTACGTTCAACTTATGCTAGAAAGAAGATGATAGATTAATATTTGATCACAGAGAAGTGCTCCTTAATCAGATCGACTTCTTCCTCAACCGAGGGCTTCTGCAATTATCATAATTATTATGCAGAATATATTTGTCTTTATATCTGGCTTTGAACATAATCTCCTCTTCTCTGCCCTGGCAAGACAACCCCTCCTTGCAGTATTGAGATTCTTGCAAAAGATCCAATTAATATTAAGATGACAATCCCCGATGAATTTGCGGGAGGCAGCCATGGAGATCATGCTGCAACATCCTTAAATACGAGCTCCTTCAGTGATCAAGAGCTTCCAAGGGAGACGTACAATTCAATAATCTCCTTTCTCATGCAAGTCAAGAGTTCAACGATATCAGAGCGAAATCAAAGGAGCACATCAGAAGGAAAATGACTCTGACGGTCTTGTAGCGTCTCTATTAAAATGCAAAAGTTATGGATTTTTGTTAAGAATGATGGGAACCTTTTCTGATCCATTGATTTCTTTTGATAGTTTGATGATTTCTCAGAGATTATCTTAAAAGCTTAAGGGGGGAAGAGGCTGCATCAAAAGGATATCTGACATGACAGGTGCATATCCTTTCAGTATGCATGGGCTCCTAAGCACACTGCATGGATTTGGCTACTAATGCTGAGGTGAAAGTTCTCAGAAACCATATCTTAAGGAAATTTATTCTTTGGAAGGATGGAAAGAGAGAAATAAAAAAAGACAGAAAGAAAAAGGAAGGAAGGAAGGAATGAAGGAGGAGGAGAGAAAGAGAGACAAAAGAAGGAAAGAGGGAGGGATGGAGGGAAGGAAGGAAGAAAGAAAGAAAGAAAGAAAAAGAAAGAAAGAAAGAAAGAAAGAAAGAAAGAAAGAAAGAAAGAAAGAAAGAAAGAAAGAAAAGATGGAAGGAAGACTACTTTAGGGAGGTTTCTCTACATATTTTCTAATATCCTAAGTTAGTTAGGAAGTGAAAGAGATTCCACTATTTTTTTCTAAATCAGTAACATAAATTGAACACTGCCAAATTTAATTAGATTTTTAAAAACTACTTACCAAAATTTGCAAAATGCTTCATTAATGAAATAGAAAGAATTGAAACTTACTTAAAAAAAAACCTAGGAAGAAACAATGGAACAAACTTGAGAGGTTCTTCTTCATGTCTTTCTGATATGAACACTGCTCTCACTTAGGGTAGATAGGGTATAACTTTGACAGATGCTTGATGGACAACCACATCCTGAAGAATTCACAAATGTTTCTATAAATACAGATTTCAGGCTGGGCGGGGGCGTTGTCATATTGGTTGTTGTTCTTGATGAGCTACAAGTTGAAAGGAGTGAGGTCCTTTGATTTCATTAGGTTCTTTCTTTCAGAAATATCCTGTTAGGTCTTTCAGGTCACTGGGGCCACCTTAAAGAATGGGCACTTCTGATCACCATAGTTATGGAAGGAGAAGTTGAGTTTTCAAAAATCCAGTCTGGAACATACCCAATTACCCATTCTGTTTAACATGAAATCAGTGGGAATGGATTTATTCATAGCATTTAGTGACTTTAATTGCTTATGATTAGTTTTATTTATGGAAATATTTCGTGACTTTTAATTTCTTAGGATTATTTTTTATTTATGGGAGTGATATTGGCTACTTTGTAAGAGTTTGTATCTTATGACCATCACTGAGTGTTGTGCCTTATGATTTATGATAATGGTATTTTATGATTATGATCATGATTTATCCCTTGCTAATTGAGAGCTTAAGCACTGGAGGAGACAAATTCCTTGTGTGTCCAGTCACCTTTGGTCAATAAAGAATCCTAATTCTAATTAAGAATTCTAATGAATTAATTAATGAGGCATCTCCACCAAGAGGGAAAAACAGTGACAAAACGAAGGCAGTGATTTATTGAGTTGCAAAAAACAGGGAATATCATGGATAAACAGAGCTTCTACCGCAAATGCAATTGCCTTATAATTATTGCTACATAATAGCCACTGCTGCTAGTTTTCCTCAATCGAGATGACAACCTGCAATCAGATATTGGTTTCCCGTCACTTCCATGCAGATTGAAGCATCATCTTGATATTTTTTTTAAAAAAGTCAAGTTTATTAACAAAGCTTTCTCCCTCTTCATCCACGTACAGTTAGTCCTTGGCTTACAGCCATTTGTTCTGTGACCATGCAAAGTTATGATGGCACTGAAAATAGGAACTTACAATGATTGTCCACACTGTTGTCCATCCCTGTGGTCACATGATTCAAATTCGGACACTTGGCAACTGGTTCCTATATTTATGATGGATACAGTGTCCCGGGCAGTGGTGGGATTCAATTTTTTTTTATTACCAGTTCCGTGGGCATGGCTTGGCTGATGGCCATGGCTTGGTGGCTGTGGCAGGGGAAGGTTATTGCAAAATCCGATTCCCTCTCCACCCCACTAACCTACTTTCCAGCTCCATTCTCCTGTGCAGGGCAACCAAAGAAGACCCAGCCAATCAGCTGCGACTCAGGAGGCAGAGAATAGATGGGGTTGGTGGGGCCAGTCAGAGGTGGGATTTGCCGGTTCTCCAAACAACTCAAAATGTCCGCTACCAGTTCTCCAGAACTGGTCAGAACTGGATGAATACCACCTCTGGTGCAGGAATTATGTGATTCCCCTTTGCAGCTTTCTGACAAGCAGGGAGGCCAGATTCATTGAACAGCTGTTGTGAAGGGAATCACTAACAATTGTAGTGATTCCCTTCACAACTGTGACAGGAAAAGCCATAAAATGAGGCAAAATTCACTTAAGCACCATCTCGCTTAGCAATAGGATTGTTGAGCTCAATTGTAGTTGTAAATTGAGAATTAGCTGTGTACCTAATTTTGTCAACTAGAATTGAGGAAGTGAACTTTTTTTTAAAGGATGTCGGACTTAGGCTCTTGCCTACAATTTTATTTTATTTTATTCATTTATTTTGTCAAGCATGCATTAGATAACAGGTATAAGTATAAAAATGGATACTAATAAGAAGGAACAGTAGGACAGAGACAGTAGGCACATTGGTGTGCTTATGCACACCCCCTACAGACTTCTTAGGAATGGAATGAGGTCAACAATAGACAGTCTAAAGTTAAAGTTTTGGGGGTTTGGGGAAGAAACCACCAAATATTGGAAAGTGTCCTTCATTACTATGGAAATTCTCAGTCGTCCAGGCCATGGTTGTCCCTAAGGTGCTTTTTCTCAAGGCAACTGGAGTTTCTGGTTTTCCTTTGAAAATGTTTCATTTCTCATCCAAGAGAGCTGAAAAAGCTTCTTGGATGAGAAGAAGAGAAAGCTTCTGAAGAAGCTTCTTGGATGAGAAGCAAAATGGCTTCAAAGAAAAACCAGTAAGCTGAGTTGCCTCTTGAAAAAAAAAGCATCTTTTTCCTTCATCACATGTATCTATGCCTCTCTTGCGTGGCTCTTCCAGAAAATAATCACTTGTTTGGTTAAAATCCAGTGGAAGCACTAAGGCACAAAGGTGATTGCTCTGTAAGATGTACCTATATAAATGTGGGCATGTTACCTCCCTACCAGAACCTTTTGATAGTAATTACGGTGCCAAAGCATCCCGTTGGCACAATTATACCAAGGCATTAATTACCAGCGTAAGATTAGAATCCCTACACGTTAAATCTGTAGCAGCAATGTTGAGTGAAAGATTTAAAACAGTTTCAAAACATTGTATTGTCTTTATTACAGTCTTTATATATCAGTAAAGAAAGGTTTTCGAGAAAATGCACTTTAAATAATCTGGTCTTGTCACTAAAAATAGGGAAGGAGAAAAGTAATCGCGTGCAAAAAAAAATATGGTGCACTGTGACTTTTTTGGGGGGCAGGAGTCATTTTTCTAACCAAAGGAACAACAATGCTGAATTACATAGGTGGTGGCATTCATGTGGGTTTATTTGATTTACCCTTTTTTTTCATTTTAGAGGGCCAAAATGTGAACCCAAAATTTTGGTTGCAAAATGACTCTTCTTGCCACATTTGTTAAGAGAATCCCTGCAGCAGATAAGTTAATAACCTAGTTATTTTTTTTTTTCAGCAGTCCATCTGCATTGAAAAGACACAGGCCATTTTGAAGACATATGAATTGTTATTATTTTATTGCATTAGATGATGATGATGATGATGATGATTTAATATTTAGTGAGATTCACAGCCTTTGGGGCTGGTTGGTAGCTCAACAGCTCAACAGCTCGAGTCCTAACCAAGGACCTCAGAACTGTTCAGGGAGGGTTGGAATCTGTTCCAAGTAGGGTGGGTTTTTTTGTAGAATCAGGGTATTCAAGTCTGATAAATTCAGAATTTCCAAATAGTGAGGTAGCCCTTTTGGTATTGCTCCAAGGGCTCAAATTACATTTGGAATAACACACAATTTCTTTTTCCAAAGTTGCTCAACTTCAATTTGTTGTTGTTGTTATTGTTATTATTGTTATTATAGGTATTATTGTTATTATCATCATCATCATCCTTGATGGTGCAGGGATTAGAGTGCAGTACTTCAAGCTACTTTTGCTGACTGCCGGCTGCCTACAATTTGGCAGATCAAATCTCACCAGGTTGAAGGTTGACTCAGCCTTCCATCCTTCTGAGGTGGGTAAAATGAGGACCCAGATTGTTGGGGGCAACAGGCTGACTCTGTAAACTGCTTAGAGAGGGCTGTCAAGCACTGTGAAGCAGTATATAAGTCTAAGTGCTATTGCTATTAGATGATGATGATGATGATGATGATGATGATGATGATGATGATGACGATGATGACGACGATGATGATTTCTACTGGATTAACTGTTTCTCTTTACAATGTTCACATTGGAAAGTCACAATTCTTTTGAATAACAACCTTCCCCAAAGTTCTTCTATGCATTATCATTTCAAGATTCCATAAAGAATCTGAAAAAAAAAAGCCAATCAAAGTATATTTTTCTCATCGTTGAAGAACTATTATACGTGTATTAGCAGGGTTACTTTTATTTAATGGAAACAAATAACTGTTAATCTTCTCAGAAGGTTAAGTGGGTTTACTCTGCAAAGGGCAAATCCCAGATGAAAAGTTTTTTTTAAATAAATCAAAACACAAAATTGCATTAGCCTGTGACAGATGGTTTCTGTCTGCATCTTCCTGTAGACAGATACACAGTTATGAAAGTTGTAGATATACATATTGAAGTTGATGCCTGACAGAAGATGAGGATGATCAAGCAGTAAATTGGCCAGACTGAGTGGATTAAATTTCTGATCTGGGACAGATGGTTGGCTTAATAAAGGGCTATATCCTTCAGAAGATAGTTTACACGCAAAATTTAGGTGTGCTTTGCGCAGAATAGCTCAACTCTGAAACTCAAACTACCTGTGATAGGAAAAGCATCATATTCTAGATTCGTACTAAGCTGAAGTTTGCTTAGTAAACTACTGTTAAACATGAGCAACTTAGGTTTATATTAATTATCATTTTGCATTCCTTTAATTGGACTCTTGTATTTTTATTGTTATGATTTCATCTCAACTATTCTTTGGAGGTGGGTGAAATGAGGACTCAGATTGTTGTGGGCAAAATGCTGACTCTGTAAAACCACTTAGAGAGGGCTGTAAGGCACTGCAAAGTGGTATATCAGTCTAAGCACTATTTTTATTAATGCTGTAGGCCACCCAGAGTCACCTTGGGATGAGATGCGTAGCAAATAAATTTAGGAAATAAATAAAACAAATCAATAAATAACAGAACAACCAAGTTGGAAAGGAACTTGGAGGTCTAGTACAGGTAAAAGTAAAGGTTCCCCTCGCACATACGTGCCAGTCATTTCTAGCTCTAGAGGGTGTTGCCCATCTCCGTTACAAAGCCAAAGAGCCAGCACTGTCCAAAGACATCTCCATGGTCCTGTGGCCGGCATGGCTAAACCCAGAAGGCGCATGGAACACTGTTCCCTTCCCACCAAAGGAGTCCCTATTTTTCTACTTGCATTTTTTAACATGCTTTCGAACTGCTAGGTTGGCAGAAGATGGGACAAGGAATGGGAGCTCACTCCTTTACGTGGTGCTAGGGATTCGAACTGCTGAACTGCCAACTTTTCTGATCGACAAGCTCAGTGTCTTAGCCACTGAGCCACCATGTCCCTTGGAGGACTATAGTAGTCCAACTTACCTGCTCAGGTAGGAAGCCCGATAAATATTTCAGACGAATCTCTTCTTGAAAAGCTCCAGTGATGGAGGTGAGTCGTTCCACTGGTTAATTGTTCTCACTGTCACTGCTTCTTTTCATTTAGACTAGACATAGCCAGTTCCAGCAACCAGTCTTTATATGTTTTAGCTTCTGGCTCCCTAATCATCTTTATTGTGCTTCTCTGCCTGCTTGGGAGTTTAATTTCAACCATGATTTGCCTAAAAAAAAAAATCTTTCTTAGCTTTAACTGACTTCCCTGCAGAACTTATGGATGCTCCAACACTGGAAGTTTTCAAGAAGAGGTTGGACAACCATTTGACTGAAGTGGTATAGGCAGGGGGGTGGACTAGAAGATCTCCAAGGTCCCTTCCAACACTGTTGTTCTGTTACTGTTTGTCTGATAATAGCGAGCTAAACAAATCATGATTATCTAGCTATCACCTAATACTAAAGTATAAAACGTCATTCCCAAATCATAACAGCACTCTTTATGTTAACTGCAGATCCATTTACATTATGGCTTCCCATCCATTTTTCATTGTTTCAACTATGTGGGAATCCCACCTGCCATTCTTCTAATTATGGGATGGAGGCTAATTCCTCGATCAAAATGAAATTCAATTTCATCCTAGAAATTATATCATTTATCTTTGATCCAAAGTTTTATAAAAGAGAATATTTGTAACTCAGGGCTGAAGTGAGGAGTTCTTGGACAAACCAAGCTCAGAGAGCACCAACCAGGTTTTATAAATACCCAGAAATTGAGGGGAGGAGAAAACATTTAATCAGAAAATCAGTATGCAATTTGCTATCCCATTGCACCATTTTCATGAAAATCAAACGTTTTCATTCCCAAATGTTTCATACTGTTTTTTTGTAATCCTCCGGGTTAAACATTCTATTTTATTTTATGGCTCCCTCCGCCTGCTACATTTAAACTAATAATATCATTATAATCTTAGTCAAACAGCCATCTACCATATTTAGTGGTGATTTGTCACACGAAAATTATTCATAGGTGTCTCCACTAAGTCTCTTTTATGTTTTATGTGCATTTCCATACTGAGTTTTTCTGGCAATACACTTTGCAAAGATTTCGCAGATTTACTGTGTCTTCTCTTTTTTTTTTCTTTTTTTTTATGACTGACATAGCAATAACCGGATTGCAAAGATATTTATGTTGTTTGTGGCTTAGCGAGATAATTAAAGGATATAAATTAATCAAGTGCAATTAATTAGAAACTTTATGTTCACAGCAGTCCTTCTTTGCATGTATAATTTATATTTATTGATTTTCTAGCTTTCATTAGCCTATGAGATAAGAGCAAAAAAAATGCATTAAAGGACAAAAATGTACAATTAGCATAAGGGTGAACCCTGGTATAATTGATTGATCAGCACATGTTTGGGGGCAAATATAAAACTCTGTTAACTGTCATAAATAGTTACAATTGATGAGTAAAACTTCACCGCATATCTCTCAGGTTGATTAATGATGATAGGGAAGCATGTACATGTGTGTGTGTTGTGTGTGGAGGGATGCTTTAAAGAGTCCTCTTAATGGGAAGCTGATAGCTCCATGGAATTTACATCTTAATCAGTGTATTTATGATGGAGGGAACTGGAAGAAAATAATTGGGAAAGGAGAAAGAAGACACATCCATAAGGGATCTGAAAGGGGAAAATGGTGCTTGGGAAACCACACTACATAATAGAAGATAGACCTATTGCCATCTCCAGCTCCTTCACCTTCTTGGACGCATTGAGAATACATAACAACATTGCTGGATGAAAACAGGTGTTTGCTAGGAAAGACCCATCTCCAAGAAAAATCCACAGAGGGAAAAAGGAAATTATATATAGATGAACTCTTCCCTTTGATCACATACTCTACTTATTGTTTTCCTCAATTCTCTCCCCACAAAATAAATTGTAGGCCCAGATATTAGATATAGATTGGGGGGGAGGGAAGAGAGAGAGGGAGGGTCCCTTCCTTCCTTCCTTCCTTCCAAGGAAGGAAGGAAGGAAGGAAGGAAGGAAGGAAGGAAGGAAGGAAGGAAATGGGACTCCATTCATATGATGAACGGTTTCAGGAACTGGGCTTGGCTAGTCTAGTAAAGAGAAGGACCAGGAGAGACATGACAGAAGCCTTCCAATATTTGCGGGGCTGCCACAGGGAGGAGGAAGGGGTCAATCTATTTTCTAAAGCACCTGAAGGCCAGACAAGGAAGAATGGATGGAAACTGAACAAGGAGAGATTTAACCTAAAAATAAGGAGAAACTTTCTGAAAGTGAGAACAATCAGCCAATGGAATAGAAGTTGCCTTCGGAAGTTGTGGGAACTTCATCACTTGAGACTTTCAAGAAGAGATTGGACTCCCATTCATCAGAAATGGTGTAGGGTCTCCTGCTTGGGCAGGGGCTTGGACTAGATGACCTACAAGGTCCCCTCCAACTTTGAATATCTGTTATCTGTTATCATCTCCCATTAACTAGCTATGAATTGTAATAATGCAACCATGAATTAATGAAGAAATACCATGGTCTATGTTCCTGCCACGTGGAATGATGAATAAATTGACAGAAGAATCAATAGATCTGTACAAGGAAGGGAGGGAGGGATGGAAGGAGGGAGGGAGGGAGGAAAGGAGGAAGAAAGGAAAATAGAGGGAGGGAAGGAAGGAAGGAAGGACACCTCCTCCCCAAGAAATTGTTAGAAAATGAAAAATGTGAAAGTGTTAATTCAGCAGTGTGAACTGGTCTAACAAAAATCACAACAGAAATAATAAAATGTAAATTATTTCATTTATGATGGTTATATCTGGGGGCTCAGGCCTTGGCACACTTTGGATTTGGGGGCACCAGATTCTTAAGCTGCTTCAGGCTGCTTTTTATTCCAGTGGTGGAGAGCTCATTTCCAGGGACTTCTATGTTTGTATGCAAAAAATGCCCAGGAAGTCAAACATCAAAGGGGAGAAATATAATCAAATTTGTCTACAGTTGTAAGCCTGATCAGAGACATTGCTTCGTACCAGGCCTGTTTGCAACCCCACTTAAAATGAGAATGGAATGAAATATTGTGCATGTCAGCTACTGTAAAATATTTCAAATAAATGTTTCCTTGCTTCTCAGTTTACAGCGGAAATGAATTTGATTCTTGGGTTAATCAGCACATAAGGAGATCCTATTGTACAAAGAATGATACTCTTGTGTTGAATGAGATACATTCTGCTGTCATCTTGAGAGAAAAATGAAAATTACCAGCTAAGAAGGTTCTCTGTATTATTGTAATATGGGGGAATGCAGTTCCCTCCATCATAAATAAACTGATTAAGATGTAAATTTCACTAAGCTATCAGCTTCCCATTAAGAGGACTCTTTAAGACATCTACACACAGGCTACACTTTCTGTTTTAGCTTTAAAGTGTTGTTCAGCATTCTCAGTTTTTATATTTTTAAACCTCTTGGGACAACCTAAGGAAGATTGATTGTTGGTTGACCCAAATGAGCATGTTAAGGATTCTCTTTTGTTGTCCTCAAGAAATTTCTCCAATTTCCTTTCCAAGCCATCTCAGTTTGTGCCTCTTCCAAAGTCTTGTAGCAGTGAATCAATACTTTGAATGTTTGTGGAGATTCTCAATCATTTAGCTCATGGAACAGGTTTTCCAAAAAAAAAAAGGGGGTTTTCTGTCGAAACACACAAAAAAAAAAAGCTTTGAAGACATTTCCCTTGAAGCTTCTTCACTTCTGTCTGAATGGTGGAGGGATGGAAGGATTTATATTCCTTGTAATAATCTGGTCATGTGCACTCTTTCTGAGAGTTGTTGAGGCCACTGGAGGGTTTATCTGTGTGCTCAGGGTCATCTGAATCAGATTGCAAATTGGAACCTTCTTGGAACTGCTGAAAGAACAATTGACATAAACAGGAGATAGGTGGTGTCATATCCCTCTTCTTCTGTTGAGAGAGGGCTGATCAATCTTAACGTAGTTGGCCTCTGGGGAACAAAATCCCTAGTTTGTTGTGTTCTGAGTGAAGTATTTCCTTTTTCACTTTCAGCTTCATTAAATAACTCCACATTTCCTTACAATGTTCTGTTTGAAAACATTTTCCCAAATTAACAAAAAAAAAAAAAGAACCCAACTTCTGATCAATATTATAGCCCCATGATGGTGGACCTATGGCATGAGTGCCACAGGTGGCATGCAGAGCCATTTGTGTGGGCATACAAGCCCCAGGCAAGCTTACCTCACTGTGCATGTGTGCACCTGCCAGATGATTTTCCCATCAATTTAGGACCTTCTCTGGGCTAAAATGAATGCTTTCCCTTTCCTTCACCATACCTCCTAGGTGATTTTTGGCCCGTTTGAGGCCTTTTTGAGCCTCCAGAGGCTTGAGGTAAGCCTCTGCAGCCTTTGGAAGCTGGAAAAATAGGCCCATTTCATCACTTCTTGTATTTCCGGGAAATACTGGAAGTGATGATATGAGCCCATTTTTCAGCCTGCAAAGGCTGCAGGGGCTTCCCTAAAGCCTCTGGGAGGCTGAAAAAGACCTCGAACGGGCCAAAAATCACCTAGGAAGTACAGTGAAGGTAAGGGGGTGGCAGCAAGGGGGAATCACACACACATGCGCAGGGGGCGTGGGGGTCCATGCGCATTGCCTTGTTGTCTCTTTTGAATAGTGTGTATAGAGGTTTATTTCTTGTGCTTCTTAGCGGTTGATTTGTCTAAATGCTTCCAAAATAGCCACTGCAAATTATTAGCTCAGCTCTATTCCAGTGTTAGGTAGCTTAAAATTTGCTTCGATAAAGAATTCCACACCTTGGAAGTGACACAGTTTTCTTCATCCAGGCAAGGCCTCATTGGCTACAGTGGAACATTTTTACTTTACCTCACTGTATCCTCCTAGTTGTATTTCTCTCTTCCTCACAGTCTCTTCCAGCATCTATGAGAGCAAAGAGGAATTTCTATCGCACCCATGCAGCAGTATTGTCTAAATTTAGCTTGCATCCAAAGGGACTGTAGGAACATCGATTTATCAGAGGAGATGTTGAAACAGAATTCTGGAGAAGAATTAGATGGGGACATTATTTTGCAAACCACCTTAGCAAGAGCGCTTCAACACCAACCTCAATGTCAGCTAAGCATCTTCATAAAGATCTGGACTCCTATCAGCTACCAAAAAGCCATAAGGTCCCTCTCTGGTTCCTGAAAATAGTTAAGAATAATAACATTAGTAAGAACTGAATTTCCAAAACACAATGGAAACATTTCCTTCCTGTCACAAATTCTAACTGTCACGTGCTCCTTAGAAGGAACCACTTCATGGGAAAAGAAGACAAATTATTGCTTTTTTGTTTCTGAAAGCAAAATATTTGCCCAACTTCCTGTAACCCAATTTACTATCCTTAAATTGCACCTGTTCTCTGTGGCCATTATCTAATCTTTTTCTTAGAAGTTTGCCCTCTCTTGCAAACCCTTTGATGTTAAGATCAGCTGGAATTTTATGGCCTCCCAGTTATATACAGGATCTTCTTTTGCAATCGTTAATGCTTGTAATGTATCTTGCATTTTCCCCCTTGGCTCCATGCTCAGGGATGGATGACAAATTGTTGTCAAGCAAAAATTTAGCAGATTAAAGAACCAGCCCACCATTGATTGCCTGACTCAAACCTTAAACATCTGTTCTTCTGGGGATTTCTTTGGCAATCTTTATAATGCACATCCACAAATAATTATATTGAACTGATTTTTTTAAAAAAATAGTGTCTATACTACCTTTTGGCTGGAGCTTCATACATACATACATACATACATACATACATACATACATACATAGGTATTTAGCTTTGTTTGGGTATTTTCCCATGTCACTATACTTTTAAAGCACAACTATAATGACGTGAGAAAATACCTGAACAAAGTTGAATACCTACACACACACACACACACACGTACAAACGGGGTAAAAATTTTCTTAAAAATTGAAATAAGTTGACAATCAGGTATACTAGTGACCAGAGGTTTCATACACCTGATTTTTTTCTGATTTAGCTCCAAGCAAAGAAAATCCTAACTTGAAATTTGATAGAAGATAATGATTATGTTTAAATCTCTTCTTTAAATAGGTTTCAAAACTGACAATAAATGTAGTACCATTCTGTAAACAAGTAGGGTATCTATTAATCTTCACCCTCCAGATGGGATACACCAAATTTTACTGATCCTACCAAGTGTGAGAGGATTAAACATGTGACTTTTTCTGTGCTAATCATGGGCTCTACCATTAAGCAATGGATTCTCTTATCTCTTTAATCATGTTATGGGTCCATGTACTGCCAATAAATATTAGATGAAATAAATGAAACCCTGATGGGATCTTGAGTTCTTTTCAATGTGCTTTCATGGGCTTATGAGCTTGGTCTTTGACTTTGGTTCCATTGGGTCTTTTTATGATTGATATTTTGGTTTTTTTAATCATGTTATGATTGTTTTAATATTTAAATATTTAATTGATTGATTAAATATTAAACATTAATATTTAATACTTCAATATTTTTCTGTTATCTACCATCCAAACCACTGAGATTCATCAGATTATCCATCTGATAATAATGCAATACAAATGCAAGGACTAGGGTGATATCATGGTGATGTTCCAATATCTAAGGGGCTTCCACAAAGAAGAGGGGCAGGGGTTCAACCTATTCTCCAAAGCACCTGAAGGCAAGACAAGAAGCAAGGGATGGAGAACAATCATGGAGAGAACCAATGTAGAACTAAGGAGCAATTTCCTGACAGTGAGAACAACCAATCCATGGAACAACTTGCTCCCAGGAGTTGTGGGAGCTTCATTACTGGAGGCTTTGTAGAAGAGCCTGAACAATCATTTGTCTGAAATGATATAGGGGTTAGACTAGAAGACCTCCAAGGTCTGTTACTCTGCAATAAATAAATCCATAAAATAGGCAGGGCTGAAAGGTTGAGAAGGGCTGTTCCAGGACACGGGCCCTCAACCCACCTAAATGAAACTTGCTGAATATTTAACAATCGAGAAACACAGTTCCCGCCAATTTAGGACCTTCTCTGGGCTAAAATGAATGCTTTCCCTAAGGCAAAACAAACTGCATGTTTAGGTGCTGCAGCGAGCTTTCTTGAAGCTGTAATGCAAGTGTTGTATGCACAGCAACTTTATCCAAGCCTGGGTTGGCTTAAGGCTGAAATAAATTGTCAGTGCTGGACTCCTGCAATTATTTAAGCTAATACAGAGTGTCTCATTCCCTAAGAGTAAATCACGGTAGCTTCAGTAGTATATTTTCCATCTTGTACATAAGCAAACGGGCGGGATCAACTGGGAGGTTGAATCAATCTGCTATTTATTACCAGGAAATGTGACACCCTATTTTAAGTGCCTTATTCCCTTATGATTTAGACTGAGCACTGCATTATGTCCAAACAATATAGAAACCAGCTTTACTTGAGTTTTTTTTTCATGTTAAGCTTTGAAGGATTTATGCAGTAAAAGAATGCTTAGGACCTTGATACATTATTGTAAAGCATGGAGCTTGAAACCAACAAATGGAAAAGGAAACTGGACATGTAATTTAGACTATACTGTTCCTATAGATTTTACGGTCTCTCTTTTTTTTCTTCTCATTTTCTGGCCAAATGCAAATAAAACAAGAACCACCAGGCAGCCAGTTGTTACGCTTAGGTGCTCAAGTTGAGCCTGTTGCTGTTCAATATTTCTTTAAGAATATATTTGCTAAAAGCAGAAATCATATCCCGTGAAATTTAGGACAATTTGATCTTCTTAATATCCAGCAATTCTATTTCTTATCAAAGCTCTTGCCATTTAAGAGAACACTTCAGCAGGACGTCCCTATCAAGAAGAAGAAGAAGAATTTCTGGTTCCAGGGTTGAATAAAAATAAAATTTAAAAAAATCACAGAACATTTTCAAAAAGGAGTCAGAACTGTTCTCTCCTATCCTATTTTAACCCTATATTTTCCTCCTTCTCCCAAATCCTTGCTTATTATGATAGTTTGTTGGAAGGGTGTGTCAAATTTTTCAACTTTCAATTTCCAAACATGAGGGATGCTCAAAAGTTGTGACCTGCCTTGGGGATTGTAAAGTTATTTTGGTTACTTGGATATAATTTAGATGTGCTAAGGAAGTACATAAATATCACAACGTTTTAACATTTGGTTTGTTTTATACTTGGTCAAGCATTTAGACTGAATTTGGCATTTTTATGCATCTACTGAGTCCTTCTCTGGGATAAATAGATGTTGCTTTTGATGGTGTTAAAGCTCCCATCACAGGATGTAAGTTGTTCCGGGTAAAGTCATCGAACATAGAAGGGAGTTGGAAGGGACCATGGAGGTCTTCTAGTCCAACCTTCTGCTCAAGCAGGAGACCCTATAGCATTTCAGACAAGTAGCTGTCCAGTCTCTTCTTAAAAACCTCCAGTGATGAAGCAGCCACAACTTCTGGAGGCAACTTCTGTTCCACTGGTTAATGGTTCTCACTGTTAGGAAGTTTCTCCTTAATTCCAGGTTGCTTCTCCCTTTGATTACTTTCCAACTATCGTTTCTTCTCCTGCCCTCAGGTGCTTTGGAGAATAAATTGACCCCCTTTTCCTTCTGGAAGCCCCTCAAATACTGGATCACTGCTATCACATTTTCCCCTAGTCCTTCTTTTCTCTAGACTAGATTCTTGCAGTACCCAATTCCTAGAACCGTTCTTCATAAGTTTTATCCTCCAGCCAACTAACCATCTTTGTTGCTCTTCTCTGCCCTCCTGGGGGTTTCATTTCAACCATGATTTGCCTAAAACATGGCAAATATTTTCACTAATGTTTTAACTAATGTTTTGTCTGATAATAGTTAAACAAATCATGATAATTTATATCTTAATGCTAAAACATAAAGAGTGAAAAATGCTCCTAAGTTACTTTTTCATGCCATTATAACTTTAAATAGTCACTAAATGGACTGTTGTAAATCAAGAACTACCCGTAGTAAATGTGTAGAAACAAGCAATGTGACATTTTGTAATTGACAAATGTGCTAATGTGCAGATATTCTAAAGGCCAGCCAAGATTTTTTTAGGGTGGGACCAGTTATTATTATTAGCAGTAACATGATTGAATATTATAAATACTTATTAATATATCATGTTTAATAAAAAATAAGTATACAATATTAATGATATTATGGAACCCATTTTTTTGGTTCATGCTTTAACCCTATTTTATGCTCATATTACCATCACTGTAAAAATACATCTGGGTGGGTTTTGTGTTGGGGGCAGAGACGTGAAAAAGCACTTAATGTAATTTATCAAGAGTTATGAAAGATCTCTGTGCCATCAGTAACCAAATGCCTGATAAGGCAACAGCCTATATCTTATTCCAGTTCATGAAAAAGGGAGCGGGGGGGGGGGGGNGGGGGGGGGGGGGGGGGAACAGCCAGTCTCAGCAATAATGGAAGGCCGGTGATAAATCTGATTGCACATAAATTTGGATTTTATTGAAGTTTAAACTTAAGCCTTTCTCTCCCTCCCTGAAAAGAGGGGAAAAAAACAACAACCTTAAAAGCACTCTTGTAGGGATTTCTGGTTTCCTGAAAACAGCTAATATCTGCCACATTGGGGACAAAGGTAATAGCCTTGGGATTAATTTCATTTTTATGGGGGCTTTGTCTACTCCAAATTTTACCCTGATATATTCAACTTGAATTCCACCAACTTATTTCTCTCTCTCCTTCCCTCCCTCCCTGTCTCTGTGTCTCTCCCTCCCTCCATCCCTCTCCCAGTCTCTGAAAAAGGCTTTTAGGCTGGGAATGGTGGAAGGAAAGAGAAATGAAGGTCGATGAGCAGCATGGTGGAAAGATTCAATTATAGTAATGGTGGGGCACTGTTGGGAGAGCTGAAAGACTAAGTTATGTTCAGATCATCCTGGAGAAAATCTAACCAGGTGGACACTAAGAGTCAAATCTGGCAAGGTGACACCTAATCAATCAATCAATTAATCAATCATGTCTGCCAAGATATCTATGGAGATATGCAACCATCCAGCTCTTGGTTGTCCCAAAAGTGCTTTTCCAAAAGGCAACTGGACTTCCTTGTTTTTTTTCCCCTTGAAAATGTTTTGCTTTGTATCCAAGAAGCTTCTTCAGTTCTGCCTGAATGGTAGTTCAATCCCCACTATTTAGTCAGAACTGTTCAATCCCCACCATTCACCAGAACTAAAGAAGGTTCTTGGATAAGATGAAAAACATTTTCAAGGAAAACAAAAATAAATCCAGTTGCCTTTTACAAAAGCTCCTTTGGGTCTGCAAACAGATAACAAATTCAGAAGCCTGGAATCAGAAATGTAGACCAGGTGAATAATTTCATCATTCCTTTATGTTCTTCCTCCTGTTTTCTTCTTTTTTTAAAAAAAAATATTTTCCTCTGTAAATGAAATAAGCAGAATGTATGAAAGAAATGGTCAAATGATAGCGTCTCTGTGTGTTTGTATTTAGTTAACATATTTGGCTTAAAAAGAGAGTGGGAAGGTACAACGTTTCCCTCTGATGCTAAATAGACATTGTATTCGGAAGTAAAACTGCTCATTTCCCAAAGAATGTGGGTTCTTAAGTGATTCATTTTGACAGATGAGGAAAATCAACTTTCCAGCATCCCACAATAGAAAAAGATTTATCAGAAGTTAGCTTCAGCTACTGGGCATTAAGCCAGCAAAGTGTTAAAGCTATATATTCATTCTTTCAAAACTAGATGATGTTGGCTAAGGCATATTATTCTTAAATTATTAATCAGATTTTTATTCTGATTTTCCTCAGCTGAAAGACTGGGAAATGTTAGCATTGGCCAAGGTGCCTGAATTATATTCCTGTAGCTAGCCCTTAACTGTGCATGTGCCTTTTAAAGGTCCAAATATACCATATTAGAATAGAACAGAACAGAATAGCAGAGTTGAAAGAAATCTTGGAAGTCTTCTAATCCAACCCCTGTTCAAGCATTTCAGACAAAAGGTTGTCCAATCTCTTCTTAAAAACCTCCAGTGATGGAGCAGCCACAACTTCTGGAGGCAAACATTTCCTCTGATTAATATATTCTATCAGGAAATTCCTCCTTAGTTCTAGGTTGCTTCTCTCCTTGATTAGTTTCCATCCATTATTCCTTGTCTGGCCTTCCGGTGCTTTGGCAAATAGGCTGACCCCCTCTTCTTTTTGGCAGCCCCTCAGATATCAGAAGACTGCTTTTATATGTCATCCCTGGTCCTTTTTTTCATTAAACTAGGCATGGCCAATTCCTTACAACCATGCTTTGTATGCTTTATCCCTCACATTCATGTTTTGACAGCTTGGTTTTGGAAGTGGTACAGGATTGGGCTGCTAAAATTTTGCAGGATTGCAATAAGCAAGAGGGAGAACAATGGATTGCTCTGCTTAACCCAACCAAGTGCACAGAAGAGTTTAAAAATAAATCAGGAAGTTCTGTTTCTCAGCTGATGGTGACTTATAGTGTCATCAGAAACCTTCCTAGAGCCTGTCATTCAACTGGGAGCATGAGCTGAATCTTGAGGTAGAGGACACCTTAAAAAGATCATTATGAGGAAACGAATCTATTTAAATTCAGACAATGAACAGCAGTCCAATTAAATACAATACAGATAATCCTCAGTTTACAACGTAGAATGGGACCAGAAGTTCTGTTCCTAAACAAGGCAGTTATTACGTGAGTAATTTACGTGAGCAAGACAGTTATTATGTGAGTAATAAACTAGTGAGTCCTTTTCA
Source organism: Laticauda laticaudata (assembly GCA_004320025.1). NCBI lineage: Eukaryota > Metazoa > Chordata > Lepidosauria > Squamata > Elapidae > Laticauda > Laticauda laticaudata. The sequence continues at coordinate 40,271 of BHFT01015297.1, read as the reverse complement.
CGGACCTGGTCTAGGCAAATGTGGATGTGACTATTATTTAATCGACCTGGTAGAGGAAAGAAACAAACTTATAGAATGAATGGGGAGGGAGGAAATGGATGACTGAGTTGATGTGACATTGAGAGATTTGCAAAAATGAGAAATCAACACCAATAGCTTTGTACACCCCTAATTTTCAGAAAGAAATGTTCGTAGATTTCCTCCATGAGAAAATTGGAAAGACATGGAAAGAACCAAGAACCATTGGAAAGAACCAGGAGTAGGATTCAAAAATCCCAGCAACCAGTTCTCTGCCCAGTTGCTGGGCGGGCATGGCCATGGTGGGCATGGCCTGCCAGAACTTCAGGAAGCATTGTTTTTCACCTTCCCCAGACTTCCTTTGGGCCTCTGTTATCAGTTAAAGGTAAAGGTTCCCCTCACACAAATGTGTAGTCATTTCCGGCTCTGGGGGGTGCTCATCTCTGTTCCAAAGCCAAAGAGCCAGCGCTGTCCAAAGACGCCTCCGTGGTCATGTGGTTGGCATGACTAAACCCCAAAGGCGTATGGAACGCTATTACCTTCCCACCAATGGTCCCTATTTTTCTACTTGCATTTTTACATGCTTTCAAACTGCTAGGTTGGCAGAAGCTGGGACAAAGTAATGGGAGCTCACTCCGTTACGCGGCGCTAGGGATTCAAACCGCCAAACCGCCAACCTTTCTGATCGACAAGCTCAGTGTCTTAGCCAACAAGGCCACCGCGCCTGTTGTTATCAGTTGTAAACTCCAGAAAATGCTGGAACAAATCCTTTTAAGGGTGATGAGTTCCATGGAAACCTTTTTTCCTGGTGCTTTGTACATTCTCGGCACATTCACAGCGATGGCTTGCAATACCTTCTGAAGAAGTAAAACTTCTTTCTCTGCTAATTGTGTTTGGGTCTCCAGAAGCATTTTTTTTTCTCAACTTTCTGTTGGCTTTCCACTACGATGGTATAAAGAAGCTGGAGTTTTTCTTTGTTTTTCTTGCTTTTATTTTTTTTAAATAGAGACTCTCTCCTGTAGAGAAAGCAGGAAACAATAGCCAGCTGTCACTGAACACTGATATCTACCTTTGATCAGCCAAATGAATGTTGCAGCTATTTCTTATCAAAAGGAGATTGCTTATCGATCTATATCAAAATATGCATGCTAATCCCCAGGTACCAGCAAGTATTTTCAAGTGGAGTTAATAATCTGATTGCTGTCCTGTCTCGTGCAATTCACTGAACCTGGAGCTCTAATCAGTCTTGGGGTCCTGCAGTCAAATGCACTTTGCTTTTAAAATTTGGATTAGTGACACTGATTGAGGACTTCTTGCAGAGGGGTTGACAAATCAAATTGTTTGTTCCAGGGGTGTTTTGCCAGAGATCAAGTCCTAAGTAATAAGCAGTGAATTTGTTCATTACCAGTAGGGTGGAAAGAATGATAAAATTCACCTGCGTCGTTATCATGAGATATAAAAAAGGATTGACTGGCGAGAGAGAAAGAGAGAGAGGGAAAAATGGGGTTTTGTGAGCTTGAATTTTTTACACATGCAACAATGGTGTGATTTACAAACTCATATTTAATATTGGACAGCTATTTAATACTGAAGGCTTCAAAAACTTTAATCAAAGTGCTGTAAAATAAATCTGAAAGTGATGCCCTTTACAGAATCTTATAAATAGTACAGAATAAAATAATAGGAACTTATTTTATTCTGAGTTCTAATTATTTTGTTAATTCTCAAGAACTGTTATTCTGCTATGTATTTAAATTGGACTGTGATTACACACACACACACACACACACACACATATAGGTATAGGTATTGGTATGTATGTATGTATGTGTGTGTGTGATATTTATTTGTTTGAAAGATTTAGGGAGTGCCAAAATTGTTTGTGTAGGTTGCTTCTATGTGATTTGAAGATCATATTCATTTCAGATCATTGGTTCAATATAGGTAAGTAATGTGAATTTATCTGGAACATTGAATTTGATTTTCTTAATTGATTTGGGGCACGTGCTAAAGTTCTTTCACTCATCCAATCAATGAAGAGGCATCCAGTTTAATTCGACAACTTAGTTCAATATTCACATGAGATTCAGAAAGACAATTTGTTCTGGCTTTGAAAGAAATCTCTGAACTGAAATTACATGTTGAAATGGGCATAATATTTCAAGAGGTATGATAATTTGAGTCATTTTTTTAAAACCAATCTGAAAAACAGAATGATAGAGTTGGAGGGGACCTTTGGATACCAATCCCCTCCTCAAGCAGAAAACCCTATACACTTCCAAACAAGTGGCTGTTCAATCTTTTTTTCAAAGCTTCCAGTGATGGAGCATCCACAACTTCCACTGGAAAGTCGTTCCACTGATTGTTTTCACCATCAGGAAATTTCTCCTTAGTTCTAGATTGCTTCTTTTCTTGATTAGTTTCCATCCATTGCTTCTTATCCTGACTTCAGCTGCTGTGTTTGTTGGACACACCTTTGTATCAAGCATGCCAGGTGAAACCCAAACTCACTTCTCAATCATTTCTATGTTCAGTTGACTGGTTCATAGTCAAATCTATCAAAGTTAGTTGAATGGTTAATAGTTTCCTGAAATATTCTACATCTACCCAGCTAATTTCACTGAATTCTTTTTTCTCCTTTGGGAGGAAAAATAGAATTTCACATGCAACAATCTGAATGACAACAGTTGGATAAATGCAAAAAGAGCAACCAAGATAATTAAGGGACTGNAAGAGAAGAGAAGAGAAGAGAAGAGAAGAGAAGAGAATTCTTTATTGGCCAAGTGTGATTGGACACATAAGAAATTTATCTTGGTACATATGCATCAAGTACACAAAAGAAAAGCTACATTCATCAAGAGTCGAGAATCATAAGGTACAACACTTAACAATAGTCATAGGGTACAATAAGCAATCAAATCATACTAGGAAACAGTCAATATAGATCGTAAGGATACAAGTGACAAAGTTACAGTCATACATAAGTGGGAGAGGATGGGCGATAAGGAGTGAGGAGAAGATTAATTGTAATAGTAATGCAGACTTTGTAAATAGTTGAACAGTGTTGAGGAAATTATTTGTTTAGCAGAGTGATGGTGTTTGGGAAAAAGCTGTCCTTATATCTAGCCTTCTGGTGTGCAGTGCTCTGTAGTGTCGTTTTGAGAGTAGGAGTTGAAACAATTTATGTCCAGGATGTGAGGGGTCTGTAAATACTTTCACAGCTCTCTTTTTGACTCATGCAGGATACAGGTTCTCTATGGAAGGTCAGTTGGTAGTAATTGTTCTTAGTCTAGGGAAGAGAAGGATAGATAAGGAATAATGGATGGAAACTGATGCAGGAGAGATTCAACCTGGAAATAAGGAGAAATTTTCCGACAGTGAGAGCAATCAACCAATAGAACAGAAGTTGCCCTGGGAAGTTGTGGGGGCTTCATCACTGGAGGCTTTCAAGAAGAGACTGGACTCCCATCTGTCGGAAATGGTGTAGGGTCTCACGCTTGGGTGGGGGGTTGGACTAGATGGCCAACAAGGTCACTTCCAACTCTGTTAATCTGTATGTGTATCTTTAAAAAAATCCAGTATTGTACATTATTATCACAGAGAGAAGACATGTTTGTGTATTTCTGGGTATGCACACACAAAAAATTAGTTCTGGGAATTCAACTATATCTCACCCCTCCCGCATTCTTTTTCTTTTTTTAAAAAAGGAAGGGATGATGTTGGTGAAATATGTATACTCTTCAACCCTTCCAGAATCTGTTTCAAAACCATCCCAGCCATCTGGCTCTCCAGAAGGCCTGCTGTTCTTTTCATGTTTGGAAGGATAGTTTGATAACAAACTCGTCTAATAAATATGAAGCTCAAAGACAACAGTGAAGTGCTGCTTGCTGTCTTCTGACATTTTTGATGTTTTCCTAATTTATAACATTAAATATGGTTCAAACAGATGGGCTTTAATATATTCTCCCATACAAACATGTGGCTTAACTAGTATACAGGAACAGCTCACAGGCTCCCACTGATGTCATTTGGTGCCTTCGGTTTAAGCCTTTGGGAGGGAGAATTTCTCTCTTTTTTAAAATTCTGCAATGGCATGTTTTTTATGCTTCCACTTACAGAGGTAACATACAACTATTGGAACATGGAAAGTTGCCCTCTACTGCATAAGGCCTTGTGAGGCAGGCACATTCACTTCCTAATATTGAAATTAATGAAATAGAGAGATGGGTCCTTGGTGTTCTCTGAACTTGGTTGTTTTCTTGAAGAGATTTTGTTACCCAACTAGGTAACATCATCAGTGCTAGAAGGGAGAGGAGGAAGAAGAGAAGGAGGAGAAGAACAGATTCTCCACCAAAGCCAACAATATTAACTATGAGCAAGCAAAACTTCTTACCTTTTATTAATGCAAACTTATTTAAATATATTTATCACTTTGGGGTTCATAAAGAATCTGTGGGCCAACAGTTATTGGCTGAGAACTCTATTGATTGTGAAGAAAATCATCTAAGGGTAAAGATTTCTCCCTGAAAGAAATCTTCTGTCTTTATCTTCATTCTTCTAAGTGTAATCTGTTTGAAACTCTGGGAAATAGTAATAGAAGAGAATATTTATAGCTCAGGGCTGAACTATGGGGTCCTTGGTGCTCCCTGAGTTTGGTTGTTTTCTTGCAAATGTTTCATTACCCAACTAGGTAATGTCATCAGTGCTAGAAGGATGTGGAGTTTGTTCTTATTTGATATATTAGTGTTTTGCCCTGTGCTAAACTTTCAGGAATTCTTCAGTGTTTTTGCACTTGGCACTCAGACAAATCAACCATCAACAAGCACATAGAAATGAACAACATCTAATATCATTTAAAAGAGGCAAACAAAAAGACCAAAACATCTCCTCAGCAGTACTGAACACCCAGATGAGCAGAGATTAAACACCAAGGTTAACACTAGACCAACAATCAAGAAAGAAATCAACCCCAGTCATGGAACTACCATCAAACAAACAAGCCTAACAGTAAACAACAGTCCAGTCAAGGGAACACCAAGTCCATTCCCACCAACACTAACAGGACAAGCCACTAGTACAGTACATAAAATGAGAGCAACCAAACAATCAAGAGAGCACCAAGGACCCCACAGTTCAACCCTGAACTACAAATACTCTCTTCTCCTACCACTTTCCAGAGTTTCAAGCAGATTACACTTAGAAGACTGAAGGTAAGGACAGAAAATTTCTTTCAGAGAGAATGGAAGAATTATTTACCTTTAGAAGCATTTCCCCCGCCTCCAAAATCAATAAAATTCTCAGCCAATAACTGTTGGGCACACAGACTCTTGTAAATCACCAAAGTGATAAATACATTTAAATAGGATCACATTAATGAACAATTAAGGAGTTTTGCTTGCTCATATCTAATACTGTTGGCTCTGGTGGAGAATCTGTCCACCTGAAAAAAAATAACCCAAGAGTATAAACTTCCTATGCACTACTCCCTAGGACCACAACAGTGCCAACTTAACCCAGAGAGGTAGCACCACACTCCAGAATGTTTGACATTGTTTGCAGATCCGTCCAGCTGCCAAGGAGTAAAGCGGCGTCCGATTTGCATTTCAGGAACAGAGAACAGTTTATCGTTCAATAGGGGCTTTTCCCACAAGGCCTAGGGGCTGTAATAAATCCAATTTGACATTGTCACTTTAAGGGAGGAGCATATTGATGACTCCTAAATATTTCATGGCGGTTCAAATGCAATGGCGCTTCCAGAGTTATTTTCCCAAGAGTGTCAGGGGAACCCTTATTACAGACATTAATTATGCCACGGAAGGGATTGCATTTTCTCTCACCTTTGGTAGCAGAGTTCAGAAGTCCCCTTTCAGATACAACCAGAAGAAACATGGGAAATATTTGAAAAACATGATACGCTTCTTGATGGGTCCATTTTTGTCTGGTTTTTATTTTATTTTTTTGCATATCAAGGCTGAACTTTCTAAATGAGCTCTCTATAAAAATCCACCTCAAAAGAATACTGATTTTTAAAGAGCCTGGAAAAAGAACAGAAACCATCAAATTGGAGGAACAATCATTTATTTTATTTAGTTAGTTAGTCAGTTTAGTTTGTCAAACATGTACAAGAAAACAAGTATAAGAATTAACATAACATATAAACATATAAATATAAACTGATATAAGTATATACATAATAAATGAATATGAATGAATAAATGGAAACAGTAGGACAGGGACGATAGGCTTGCTGATGCGCTTATGCATGCCCCCTTACAGACCATCCACTGTAGACAGTTTAAGGTTAGAAGTTTTGGAGGTTTGAGGATGTAACAACAGAATCAGGTATTGAGTTCCAGACATTGGCCACTCTGTTGCGGAAGTCATATTTTCTGCAATCAAGTTTGGAGCAGTTTACTTTCTATTGTTCTATTCTTTCTATCTATTGTTTGCCAGTGTGCTATTATGGTTGAAACTGAAGTAGTCATTGACAGGTAGGACATTGTAGCAGACACTTGTGTAAGCTTAGGTCAGACCATAGGAGGCATGTTTCTAAGTTGTCTAGATCCAACATTTTAAAGAAAATGATTATGTAATAGGCATGCAACCAACTCAGATTTATTTAAATATCCACATTCACATTAAGGACATAAGACTGAAGGCAGTTAATGAATTATTTGTATATGTCAAGACTGCTTAAGTTTTTTTGTTTTGTTTTTAGAATAGAATTCTTTATTAGCCAAGTGTGATTGAACACAAGGAATTTGTCTTTGGTGCATATGCTCTCAGTGTACATTAAAAAAATACATTCATTAAGAATCATAAGATACATAAAGATAGATAAAAATACATTCATCAAGAATCATAAGATATAACACTTAGTGATAGTCATAGGATGCTAAATAAACAATCAAATCATGCTATGACACTAAATAAAACAATATAAATTGTAATGGCACAAGCAACAAGGTTACAGTCATAAGTGGGAGGAGATAGGTAATAGGAAGGATGAGAAGAATAATAGTAAAACAGTCTTAGAAGTTTAAATTAGTAGTTTAACAGAGCGATGGCATTTGGGTAAAAACTGTCCTTGGGTCTAGTAGTTCTAGTTGGTGTGCAATGCTCTATAACTATAACTATATATAGCTGGCTGATGAACCTACATATGTACATATATTTTAAACAAAATATTTTCTTCCTTAAGTCAGGACAAAATCAGGAGAATAAAGAATAACAGAGATGGAAGGAACCTTGGAGGTCTTCCAGTCCACCCCCCTGCTCAATCAGAAGACTTTTGACACATTTCAGACAAATGGTTGTCCAAACTCTTCTTAAAAACCTCCAGTGTTGGAGCCTTGTATCACAACTTGATCTTTATTTTTCCATTTCACATATCCCAATTTTAATTTAATCCCATTTTGAATCTCAAGACTATAATTCAACTCAACATGCATAGCGGCAAACAGAGCCCCATTGCTTTCAACGTCCTATTCTTGAACACTTTTTCCACTCCTGCTAAAATCCTGTCTAAACTAATGTCCGTCACTGCATGTTAGAATTCATGGCAGCGGTTTCTAGAAAGCATTGTGTTAAATTCTCCCTTTTGTTTTGTCTTAACCCTCCAATCAATGCCAGATCATTAATATCCCTGCCTTAGACCCAATGTAAATGTATCAGCCACTGTGACAATCATTTCGCCTTAAAACAGAAGAAAGGTTGTGCTGCTTTTTTCTATCTTAGACGTTTGGTTTCTTAATTGCTTAGATCATGAACACACAGACACACACAGAAGAAAGACACTCAAATTCATATGTTCCCTATAATCAAAATCTGAGCGCACGTGTATGCATTCATGCGCTTGTCTATACATTTATTGCAAGCAAAATCTGTATAATTTCTGATCTGGCTTGTAAAACATCCTGTAGGTTTCATGTAACTCTTTAATTATGAACTGCAGGGGACACCACAGAGCAAATATTTAAGATGTCTAGACAGCCAGTCATCAGAGAGTAACCATTTAATTGGGTCAAGTTAATGCCGTTAGATCCTGCGAGTTCTGGGGAGCAAAGGAGATTTAGCGTGACTTTAATTGCTCTACACTTTGAAGACTCAAATGCCATGTATACGTTGCCTGACAGCATTTGCTGCTGTATGGCAGAAGAATAAAATAAAATAAAATAAAATAAAATAAAATAAATAGCAAGAACTTGAAACAGAACACCAGCAGTTAAAACATGCTGGTTTTGTTGGCATGGGATATATACATACATATACATATACATGTCCATGTCCATGTCCATGTACACATATACATGTACATGTACCTGTACATGTACATATACATGTATGCATGCATGTATGTATGTATGTATGGCATTCAGCTTTGTTCGGGTATTCTCCTATGTCATTATAGTTGTGCTTTTAAAGTTGTAGCAACGTTTCGGCAGAATCTCATCTGCCAACATCAAGCTTCTGTATAGTGTTCATCTGTGAATCAGACTTTCATAGCCGTTTCTGTTTTAAATTTGGTGCTAGCCTACTGCTGTGCCAGAATGGTTTTTTCTTCATCCTGATTTGGTTGGGGAGTCTTGGCTGTGTTTATTATATTAATAAAACACAGAGAATGAACGTGGAAAAATACCCAAAACGAAGCTGAATAATACACCACACGAGCACAGAGACACTCCGACACATCAAATATCATATATGTTGTTGTGTGTGTTATGTGTGTGTGGTGTGTGTGTGTTGGTGTTGTCTGTTTCAGTCTTCCTTCCGGGTATTATCCGCATGTCTTGTAGTATGTGCTTTTAAAAGTTGTAAGCATTGTTTCGGTCAGAATCTCATCTGCCTATCATCAAGGCTCTCATGTGATTGAGTTCGTCTTGTGAGCAGGCTGTGACTGTGTGCTGTGTGTGTGTGGGGGGATGTATGTATGGTATTTCAGCTTTGTTGGTATTTTCCCACGTCATTATAGTTGTGACTTTTTTAATAATATATAAACATCAGACCAAGACTCTCCAACACAATCAGGATGAAGAAAAACCAATTGGTGGCACAGCATAGTAGGCTTAGCACGCAATCTTAAAACAGAAAACGGCTTGTGAAAGTCTTGACTCACGAGACAGACACCATACAAGAAGCCTGATGATCGGGCATGATGAGATCTGTAGAAACGTTGCTACAACTGGCTCTAAAAGCATTACAATGACAGCGGGATAATACCGCTTGAAGGATAGCTGAAACTGGCATTCATGTAAAGGTAACCCTGCGAAAGACATTAAAAAAAAATATATAATGAGCTGCATATATCAGTACAAAAAACAACAACAATTTTGAGCTGGTGAGCTTGTGATCTTGTTGTTTGGCTTGTGTTCCGTGTCGTGCCAACATCTTCATGGTGGGTGTCAGTTTGCTTCTTGTATGGGTCAGGGGGGTTTGAAAGTGGGTAGTGGTGCAGCTGCAAGTATGGCTTCTGCGTTCGTGGTGGTGTCTCGCTGCTTCTGTGTGGGTGTGAATCTTTTTCTGCGTGGAAGCGTGGTGGTAGCATCTTGTGTGGCATTGTGGGGTGTGGGTCTGGTGTCATTCTTATGTTAGTACTACATTTATAATTGAGGGCAGGTTTCCCAAAATGGTTTGGTAGGCGGAGGCATCATCTCGTTTATTCATGCTGTGTGGGCGTTTTTTCTATCTCTATGGCTTCTCAAATCCCCCAGCAACTAAGGACTAACCTGAAGCACAAGCCAGGCCCCCACCTAAGCAGAACACACCCCCCAGCCAATTCAGAAACAGCCAACCCCCTACAATCAGAAACACAGCCAAGACCCCCACCCCATTCAAGTCACACCCCCCCACTAGCAGTTAAAAGGAAGAAGCCAGCGTCAAGCCACATGACTCTGAGAAGCACCAGAGCTGAAGAAACAAGCCTGAAGATGATGAATGAGACTTTCATCGAAACGTTGGCCTAGATACTTCCAATTCTACGCGGGAGAAAACCCGAATAACCAAAGATCCACATACAAATACTCGCGAAAACCTCAGGGAAAATAAATATATATATATATTATATATATATATTATATATTATATTATATATTATAATAAATATAATTATATTATATATATATGTAATCATGTAACTCTGATATAGATAGATAGATAGATAGATAGATAGATAGATAGATAGATAGATAGATAGATAGATAGCTTTATATATTTATGAATTAGTAAATTTACCTTCCAGTATAGATTGGAATAAATTGATTCCAAGAAAGAGAAGCTAAATTTTCCAGAAGAGAAATTCATAGCATCACCTAACACTAAAAGGAAGGTAGGATAAGACAAATACAGATTGTCCTCGGCTTACGATCACCCAGCGTTTCTGTTGCTAAGTGAACAACAAGGTTCTAAGTCAAGGATTGCCTATATATAATTAGTTATATAATAATGATGAGAAGGGCCATATGCATTACATAACAATGGAAGAATTACTTCTACGTCAGTCCTCCAAGGTTGTCCAGGTCAGGAAACCAACTTTACAAGCTGGACAGAATTATACTGTATTGATCTAGTAACAAAATCTTGAAAGTCTGCATTTTTATAATGCAGGGAGTTAGGGTGGAATTAGTTTTTAGGGTTTTTTTCTTCTTTTTATACCTTCCTCATTTCCCAGGCTTGAAGTATGTTTTTATTTTTTTAACAGTCACTGCATAGCTTCTCCAAGGTTGTAATGTGTGTCTCTCTACACTCTAGTTCTGAAAATTGTCCCAACTGCTTGCATCTAGATCATTACCTACCATCCTAGAGCCCTAATATTCGCTCACATTTCACACCCTATTAAGGAGAAAGACCTTCCTCAAGAAAGTCCTGGATCTGCTGCTTCTGTTGGTTGTCTTCTGCTTCATCTCCTTTCCCCAAACTCTTATGGTGTGAAGGAACATAGAATATCAGAATTGGATAGAATCCTTGGAGGTCTTATAGTCCAATCCCCTGCTCAAACAGAAGACCCTATACCATTCCAGACAGGTGGATCTTCTTAAAAGCCTCCAGAGATGGAACACCCACAACTTCTAGAGGCAGGCTGTTCCACTGGTGGATTGTTCTCACTGTCAGGAAATCACTGTTTGTTTGTTCACTGGATTTTGGCAGGGAATTAAATTGTGGATTAAGTAAAAAAGGAGTAAATAGAATAAGAACTAAGACAACCTTCAAATATCTTTGTCTGGATGATGGAGAATCTACACCAATGTATTGCAACACATTTTGGGAAGGAAACCCCTGAAGTTGGTAGGGCAGAGTTCGTACATTCCCATGACTCTCTGCCTAACTAGCTTGCTCTCATTGATGTGTCTACTTGGATAAACAGTGAAACATCTCAAACTAACAACAAAAAATTAGTCTAGTTGCCATGATTCAACCTTCAAAAACTAAGACAGTAGATTCATCCTTACAGAGGCCATTGAAGACATTCAGAAGGTACAATCCCTGAAGCAGCTACCATCCAAACTTTCTTCTGCCAAGTGTGTCTTTTATTTTAAAGAGAATGCACAACCCTTCCCCTAAATTGTAGTATTTGATTCAGATGATATTTAACTATTGCATCTCAAAGGGCTGTCATATTGTCTATTTCCATGAATATTTTATAAACTATCCTATTTTATAAATGGCCATGCCTAATTGCTCTAAATTCAAAAAAGCAACACAAGATTGCATGATCTCTTCTTTATTATTATTGAAAGGAAACCATAATTGTCTCCAGCAAGCCTCTGCATCGAGAAGGCATCTTCAATAACAAAATTACATTAATTGCATAAGCTATTAAAGATGATTGATGACAAAATTGGAAGCCTGCCTACTCTTTCCTTGCCACAAAAAGGCATACAGTGCTTCCTAAGTTGGTGTTCAGAAGTAGCACTGATGCCACAGAGAAGAAAAACACAGAAATGTGAGCTCAAGGGCCTTCTCTGGCTTATGACCATATGAATCATAAATGGTACCTTCACATGTGGGAAGTGATCCAGTTTCTGTCATCACAGCTATGTTCTGTTTCACTATGGTTTCCACAAAATCCTTCTGTTTTAAGGAGAGAGGATGACTCACACATTTCGAACTTAGGAGCAAACCAGATTCATTCTGGCTACACTGGAGTAGTGTACACAGTTAGTCAACGATCACAAATGGTTTCCTGCCACTTTTCCAAACATCAAAACAGTAAGCCTGCTAGGTTGGAATTTACCAGAAAGGACAACGGTATTATTATCCAGGATCCTGGAATGAATTTCTGGAGCTCCTACAACATGGCCTAAAGGTTACTCATCTTGTAAATGTGTTGTCATATGATGGACATGGAATTTAGAATCCCAATTGTATGATCTCCTAAACCACAGTGGGGGATCTGCTAATTTGCTCAGAAGAAGACACTTGGTTTGGATTTTCCCATTCTATCCCACCATTTTCCCACAGTCTAAAAGTATTCATCCATCTGCTGAAGCCACCCTCTTTAAAAATTCTGGAGTCCACACTGCCAATCTTCATGATAAATAGAATCCAAACTATCATTCAGAGTGAGATACAAATAAATATATAAGTGAGGACTTCTTGGTGCTCTCTCAACTTGGTTGTTTTCCTGCAGAAGTTTCATTACCCAACTAGGTTAACATCATCAGTGCTAGCCAGTGCTACTAGCACTGATGTTACCTAGTTTGGGGAGTGAAACATCTGCAAGAAAACCACCAAGCTCAAAGACCACCAATGACCCCTCATTTCAAACATTCAGAATGAGCTACAAACATTCTCCTTTAAATATATAAGTACTAAAGCTCAAATCTTACTGCTCATTTATTTCATTCCCAGCTGTTTCACCCTCTTAATTGCTTCTCCATGTTGTGGGATTTTCCCCACATGAGAGTGTAACAAATACAACCCTGCATGGAATATTATTAATATTGTCAGATTAATTCCATGTCTTTTAACACCCTTGGTGCCTCCTTTTCCTTTTTAACAGTGCTCTATTAAGTGCAAGTTTAATTAAAAGGTTAAATGAAAACATATTTGGTGAGTTTGTACATCTCCTTTAAATCATAATACTGTGTGAGATAGTCTCATTAATTTGGCAGTGAATTTAACAGTAACATAGATCCTTTGCAAATGGCTGAATACTTCTGAATTAAATCTGCTATCCTTTTTGCACCAAAAATGGGACAAATTTTTGTGCTTTACATATGCAGCTAAGAAGAGATTGCATCATTCATTTTCCAAAAATATGTAAGTAGAATTATTTTTTATTTCTCTTTAGATAGTGTAATTACCTGCCAGAGTAATTTTACCAGCAAATAACCTGTCTTATAAATCTTGATTGAAGCAAATCTGTTACATTTCATTTTGACTAGCTTTTGATAAATCTGCTTTAACTGTATGAAAGAAGAATTTGCAGACTATCCATGTACAAGAGGTATAAAAATTAACCCTCATTCTATTTGAAACATTGATCTACGTCACATTTTCATTTTGAGATAAAACTTTTTTTTTATTCCCATGCAGAAATCCTTCTGATGTATTAGACTGCTTCAGTTTGGCAATTTGATCTGAATTTCCTACTTTGGCTTGGAAGGTTGTTTCGATTCTGCAATTCAATTTTCACAGTTTTACTATCATTGATGTAATGTCTATAAGCCAAAATCAAAATTCAGAATCCATAAAGTTGTAAATTTGAATGTGTTGGCTTTTTGGCTGTTTTCCCATCATTTCTGCCTATGATTCAGTCTTGCAATGAAGAAATGGCATTCAACTGATCATGGCTATAAAGGTACATACAAATAGGAAGTCTGCTTTAGGTTATATAATTGTGTTTTTTTACTTAGCTGAGCTGAATTAACTATGTTTCTACTGCAAACCTCTGGGAGGTGATTGACAAAAGCTTGTGTTTCTGTGGCCTAGCACAATGAATTATGAACAATAAAAGAATAGAGCAAGTGGAGGGATCAGGAATGAGATAATACAACAACCATATTTACTTACATTCCTAATCTAGTATGGCTGGACCAACCTAGTAACTGAAGGTTTGAAGTACAGTATCTACTGTACATCTTTGCCTGTCTAGCCTTCTCTCTTTCTCTATCTCCTCTTATCAATGAATGAATGAATTAAATGTTCAATTAATTAATTAATTAATTAATTAATGGATGATTTGATCCCGGAATGCCCAGCTGAATAGATCCATATCCATGTTACAAGTAGGAAAGTGTAATTCCATAATATATACAATATGGAGGACATCATAATATATTAAGCTACCTGAAGAATTTTATGAAATGTTGCATAAAGATTTTAGATTAATGTTCTATAGCAAGAGAAAGAGAAGGAGAAGGAGACGGAGAAAGAGAAAGAAAAAGAGAAGTGATTTTGTTGGAATCTATTGGGTGTCCATCATCTTTTGGTGCAAGAATTGATATGTCCCTTCATTCTCATTTCTCCATTTAATTCAGAAGTTACCTACTAATTAAAAATAAATAAATAAATAAATAAATAAATAAATAAATAAGCATACACAACACCTACCCATTTTCATCTTTTGATTTAATGTAACTGATTATACTACTAGCTTTGAGGAAATATTCCTTTAGGTGGTAGAGTTCATTAAATGTGTAAGTTTGTTGAAACTGCATGTTATAAGAATTTTTTTTAACAGTGAACTGGTGTGAAATGTGTTTTTATAATAGTCACTCGCTGACAACATCTGAAGTGAAAATTACCAAGTCTCTTACATCTTTACACATTTCTAAGCCGGATCATCATTTCCTCCAAATTCCAGACATTTGTGTGAATCATGCCTATGGGGTACATATGTTAGAAATTAGTGTGCATGCACGCATGCACACACAAGCACACACATTCCTACATCAAACCTCAGAAATTCATTGCATGTTCCACAGATACGGTTTGGAAGCAGACTTATGTTCAGAATTAATTGTATAAGTTTAATTTTGAACTTAGAAATCCTAAAACAAACTGGGCAAGGAGGGAAGAGAATTAAGCTGGTTTGGAAACTAATGGTTGTGGAAGAAATAAAATGTAATTCTGAACCCTTCTCTATCAGATTATATTACTTCCCAGGCAGTTGTCTGTTGCTGAGGAATGGGACACAATGAAAGAAGATTTTCAATTCAGAATAGAGTTGAAAGGGATATATATATATATATATATATATATAAAGTATAAGTCACAGTTATGTCAAGATTCATCTAATGTCCAATCTTTGCTTCAAAATTCACCTCAATTAGTGTGAAAAGATGGTCATCTTCATCCCATAGCGTTATACCAAAGGAAGACTTGGTACCCCATGATGCTGGGGTCCAAGTAAGAATGCCCAAAAACACCCTCAGCCCACCAGAGATCAATTCAGTGACCAATAGGATTACAGATGTGACCACGTGACATGAACTACATCTCCCAAGAGGCATTAACTACAATTCCCATAAAGCATTCCCTTAAGGGAACAGCTCTCATTCTCAAACTAACTATGTACTGTCTAACCAGTACAAGTTGTCCAGTCTCTTCTTAAAAACCTCCAGTGATGAAATACCCACAACTTCTGGAGGCAACTTCTGTTCCACTGGTTAATTGTCCTCACTGTTAGGAAGTTTCTCCTTAATTCCAGGTTGCTTCTTCCCTTGATTATTTCGCATCCATTTTTTTTTTTTGTCTTGCCTTCTGGGGCTTTGGAGAATAACTTGCCCCCTTTTTCTTTGTGGCAGCAGCACCTCAAATACTGGAATGCTGCTATCATGTCACCCCTGACCCTTCTTTTCTTTAGACTAGACATACACAAATCCTGCAACCATTCTTCATAGGTTTTAATCTCCAGGTCTTTCATCACCTTAGTTGCTTTTCTCTGCACTTGTTCCAAATTTTCAACATTTTTTTTGTAATGTGGTGACCAAAACTGGATGCAGTATTCCAGGTCTGGTCTTGCTAAAGTGGTACTTTATCTAAATCTACCATCTTCATCTTGATGTTGTCCACGTCCCCTGTAGAATCTCCAAGAAAAGGCCTCTTCATGTTTGCCTTCTCAAAGCCAGAAACTAATCCAAGGATTTAATTTTTAAACGAGAATCCACCAAACTTTACGCATAGTTTTCTGAAAATGACCATCTGTAAAATCTGGCAATTCACAAACTATTTACAAAGGATTTGTGTTTGGCAATGTAGCAATGTAGCACTAAGTACATTCAGTAAAATTAATTTATACTAGGATTGTGTTGTTATAATGCAATATTTATATTAGAAATAAAAATGTTTTCCAGGGGGAAATACAGTTTTACAACATATCCTTGTAGACTATTGAAGCTCTACTTATTTAAAGTTCTCTTTGTATTTTATATTTTGATAAACTAATAAAAATGTATTAGATAGATAGATAGATAGATAGATAGATAGATAGATAGATAGATAGATAGATAGATAGATAGACAGACAGACAGACAGACAGACAGACAGATAGATAGATATGGGGTAAAACGGCTCCTCAGACACCCTTCGCACTTAAAAAAGAGACACGGTTAGACAGACTCACTCCAGCCAACTAAATACAGAATACAGAATCCCAAAGTTGGAATGGACTGAAGTCTTCTAGTCCAACTCTCTACAAGGATGGACAAAAAGAAGAAGGGGAATTAAAATGAACCCAAAATAAGTGAGCTCTTTTTGGAGAAAGACCAGTTCAAGGTCTCAAAAATTCAAAGCAGGGCAACCAACTATGGAAGCTGCCTGTGTGAGGGGAATTTGTCCTCTAGCAGACCTGAGGTTCTCCAGATGTTCATGGTTATTTTTCTTTTGATTTCTCAAAGTGGATCCTTTTCATGTGAAGAGGCCAGTGTTAAACCTGAGCCCACCTATATACAAAACAACGCCACCACACCTTTTGGGGGTGTCAATTTTCACCATGAAACTATTTTTCCCCCGAGCAGGACTAGCTCTTGGATCATGAAATATGATTAGGGTAATATTATAGGAACTGTAGCAGCTGAACTGCCCTTTGATTAATTGTTCAGCATTTGCTGGGCCCTGCCATGAAAGCTCCAGAGAATAAGCATAAAGCATGCTTAATAATTGCATAATTATGACATCTGTTACTCTACAGCACCTCTTAGTGGGAAATTAACTGAAGAAATAGCAGGTTCAAAGATGTGTTAACACTCCGATAGCATATTTAATTGAAATATGAAGGGTGAGGGGATGTGTAATGGAGATTAAATTAAGTGCTCAGATAATCATCTGACATGCATTTAATTGAGTCGCTTTTCTCGAGGCTGAAGAAGATCCTATTGAAGGCAAGGGGATGAGTTGGTAAGCTGGAGACGTATTCAATATTTATTTTCATTCCCATTCAAATTGGAGTCATTATTATAGACACGGACTGTATGAAATCACAGCTGACAGTTCTTTAGCTGCAATCAACCTTCATCCTATCGCAAGTTCTATCCCAAGAACCTAGAATGTCATAATCTATGGACGTCGTGTATGTGCGAATCCAAGCAGTGTTGTTATTGCTGTTCAGTCGCAAAGTCATGTCTGATTCTTCATGACCCCTAGGCCACAACACACCAACTGCCTCTCCCCATTCTCCACCCACTCCCACAGTTCACCCAAATTCCTATGCATTGTGTAGATGATGCTACTTATCCCTCTCATCCTCTGCCCTCCCCTTCTCCATCTTTCCCAACACCACAGCCTTTCCCAAGGAATCCTCTCTACTCATTCAATGTCCAAAGTATTTGAGCTTCAGCTTCAAGAGTCTCAGGCATCCAGGTCATGGTTTTCCCAAAGGTGCTTTTTTTCAAGAGGTAACTGGACTTTCTTGTTTTTCTTTGAAGACGTTTCACTTCTCATCCAAGAAGCTTCTTCAGCTTTGACTGGATGGTGGGGAATGGGAGGATTCATGTTCCTTGCAGACAGCTGGTCATTTGTATCCTTTTAGAGGGTCGTTGAAGCCACCTGGAGGTCCTTCTGCATCAGTGGTGGGATTCAATTTTTTTTTTACTACCGATTCTGTGAGTGTGGCTAAGTGGGTGTGGCCCTGTGACTTGGTGGACGTGGTTTTTTTTTTTTTTTTGGCAGCAGCAGCAGCCCCCCCCCCCATTTTGGGGATTTCTGGCCCTCAGGCAAGCCTCTTGAGGAGGGCACTTTTGCTCCCAGAAGGCTTCCCTGGGGCTCGGGAAGGAAAAAACCTGAGCAGCACACTCCCACACTCCATTTTGTGGCCTTCTGGGTCTCAGAGGAGCTTCCTGGGGGGTGTTTTTGCTCCCAGGAAGCTTCCCTGGGGCCCAGGAAGGCAAAAAATGGAGCACGGGGGGGAGGGGCTGCACCCCCCCTCCCTCCATTTTTGCCTTCCTGGGCCTCAGGGGAGCCTCCTGGATGAAGCAGTAAGATAGCAAGGAAAATCCTGGCACAGTTGATCATAGGAACAGCTGATTGTCGGAAGGGGAAAAAAGAAATACCTGAAGAAGTGACTGGGCAGGGAAGAATGCAGTCAGCGATGTTGGGCATGTGCATGATGTTTAGGCACTTAGCCTCTGACACGTATTTATCACATTTGCAAAATCCAGGGTTGTCATGTGATTGCTATTTAAGACCTTGCCAGCTGGCCTCCAATGATCAAAGACAATGAAGGATGTCAGATTCACTTAACGACCATATGATTCACTTAAGAGCTAGGGTGATTCCTTTAACAGCAGTAGCAGAAAATGTTGTAAAATTGGACACAACTCACTTCCCAATTGCCTTGTTTAACAACGGGCATTCTGTCCTCAATTTTGGTCATAGGCTGTGGGTGTATACTAACTATACTAGTCATAGGCTGTGGGTGTATACTACTATACTAGTGTATACTAACTCTTCGTAGGACAATGTTTTATGCCACAATACAATCTGGGCATAAGCCATAAGGTCTATTTTCAAACATGATTCCTCCCATAATTTCTGCCTGTCATTTATCATCGATTAGAGATTAAGCATCAGTCTTACGTACTCCTGAAATCTGAATTTTTTAAATTAGGATGTCACTATCATGCAGATATGCCAAATGTTAAATTGATTTCTGAGACCTTTTGAAATAATAGCATTGCTGCTGTAAAATGGAAACCATAATAGATTATTGATATGTATGGGCTTTAGCCAAGGGCACTTTCCAATGTCAACATTTCCAATATCTGATATTTTATGCCAAGAGACATTCATAATTAGGCTTATATTAAAAGTTGGTGTGTATTGACTCCATTTTATTAATGACAATAACATAGCATCGATTGTCCTTGAAATATAACTACGAGCAATAGTGACTATTGCTAACATATTTTAACACAAAATAGCAGCAAAGTTGGGAAGGAATTATAGCATTCAGATGTGTGGGATTTTTCCCAACCCATTAACAAAACACTGGATCTTAGCTCCACTTTAGTTTCTCACTGTAGAATGGAGTCGGACTTCCCCATAACTTTATAGTGATGGGGTTTTCAGTGAACGTATATAAGGCATACCCTGGGATGAAATTAAACCTTTAAACCTTTTTCAAAAACAATTTGGGAGGAACAGTGGGTAAAGATGCTGAGCTTGTCATCTGGAAAGTTGGGAAGCTGACAGCCTGGTTCGAGACCTGGGCTCCACGCATCGGGTGAGCCTCAGCTCCTGCCTACTTCGCAGTTCGAAAGCATTCAAATGCGAGTAGATAAATAAGTACCACTTCAGTGGGAAGTAACAGTGCTCTGTGTGTCTTTGGCATATAGCCTTGCTGGTCACATGACCACAGAGGCGTCTTCGGACAACGCTGGCTCCCTCGGCCAAGAAACAGAGATGAGTATCGTACCCTAGAGTCGTACACAACTGGCCAGAGGAAACTTTTACCTTTACAATACATAATGCACAATACTTGGTACATCCAACAGTAATGAAGGACCTGTCCTTTAGAATGTAGGCTATGATGCAAGAGGATGAGATCATTGCTATGTCTATGTGTCCTGATGAACTAATATCATAAATAGATTTATACTTCACTTAATCACTGCTTATCAGAAACAGGGATGGCAACCAGCTGGAAGCCTCTGGCTCCCAATAAATGCTTCTGAGCTGACCTATTTCTACACAACAGAGCCTTTTGTGTATATTCCACAACTAAAGCAGCACGGACATTTCATTTTAAGCAGGCAGCTTTCCATCTGGCTTGCTGTTTATTCTCCTCCCAGACCTATCCCAAAGTTGAAAAACCATTATGATTGACATCATAAGGGTGTTTTATTCCTGCCTGTGATAACATCCTCTCATTT
This sequence comes from Laticauda laticaudata, assembly GCA_004320025.1. Lineage (NCBI taxonomy): Eukaryota > Metazoa > Chordata > Lepidosauria > Squamata > Elapidae > Laticauda > Laticauda laticaudata. The sequence goes on along the minus strand of BHFT01015297.1, from coordinate 19,944 downwards.
CATTTCCTCATGTTGCTCTTAGTTTCTCAGATTGCATCAAATCACTGTTTGTTTCCTGACTCTGCACTGTAAAACTTATAAACCAAAACTTAACTATCATCCTTTGAGAAACCCCATTTCTCTTCTAGTACTGAGGATGTTATCTAGTTGGATAATGAAATGTCTACAAAAAAAACAACAACCCCAAGTAACATTAGAGAGCACCAAGAACTTCATAGTCGTCGTCGTCGTCCTCCTCCTCCTCCTCCTCCTCCTCTCCTCCTCCTCCTCCTCCTCCCCCCTCCTCCTCTCCTCCTCCTCCTCCTCCCCCCCCTCCTCTCTCCTCCTCTCTCCTCCGCCTCCTCCTCCTCCCTCCCCCCTCCTCCTCTCCACAAACCCCAATTCCCTTCTGGCATTGATGATGTTACCTAGTTGGGTAATGAAATGCCTGCAAAAAAGCAAGAAAGCTCAGAGGAGCATGACAGACTTCCTGGTTCCCCTCCTCCTCTGCACAAACCCAATTCCTTTTAGATTGATGATATTGCCTAGTTGGGTAATGAAACGTCTGCAAACTCAGAGAGCGCAAGCACCCCAACATATCCTAAGCTATAAATATGCTATTGATAAATTGCTTTCTGCCATCACGGTTTAACTGAAAGGGAAAAAGGTTGACAGTCCATGAGGGAAACCTGAAAAGATAGTCCAGATGCTTCTTCACCCTGTCATATAACTTATTTGGGAGGAACAAGAGAAACCAGATGGATAAGACTACTACATTTGGTGTAGTACTTCAGCATTGTACCTTTGAGGAAAAAATAAGCTTACACATTAATATGACACGGGGGCAAATTAACAAGATACCTCACTTTAAAAAAAACAACACCTTCTCTCTTTTATTTCTTTTCTTACACCGAATCTTCAATAAAAGTTATTTTCAAAATCTTTTTGAGTATTTTCAAATCACAATTGCAATTTCATAAACGGTTGGGAAAGTTTGCCATCCTCTTAAATTATATTGGGGAAATGTTTCATCAGTGTGTATGGGAAAAAAAATACTTTTTTATCCCAGTTAATTTTTTTTATTATCTTAACCAAGCATTCATTTATAATTCCTTTCATTCAAATAATACAATGACATAAATTAATAATTCATGGCTTCCTTTTGTCACAAAATGTAAAAAATAGAAATTTTTTTTCTATCAACCTTGCCTTAAAAACGGATCATATTTCTCCTGAAAAGATGGCTTTGAAAAGTAAGGATGTTGTAGAATTTTTGTGTGTTGGTTGGTTTGTTTTTTGAAGTGAGCAATTGTACAAATGGTCCTTGCGTTACAACCATAATTGAGCCAAAATTAAGGGACTGGAGACTAAAACATATAAAGAACATTTGGGTATGTCTGGTTTAATGAAAAGAAGGACCACTGGTGAGATGGTAGCAGTCTTCCAATATCTGAGGGGCTGTCACATTCTCCAAAGCACCTGAAGCAGAGGTGGGTAGTCAGCAGGTTCTGACCAGTTCTGGAAAACCAGTAGGAGAAATTTTGAGCAGTTCGGAGAACCGGCCAATCCCACCTCCGACTGGCCTCGCCAACCCATCTCTTCTCTGCCTCCCATTGAGTCCCAGCTGATCGGCTGGGTCTTTGGTTGCCCTGCACAGGAGAACGGAGTGGGAAAGCAGGTTAGTGAGATGGGGAGGGAAGGGGGATTTTGCAGTATCCTTCCCCTGCCACGCCCACCAAACCACACCCAACGAACCAGTAGTAAAAAATTTTGAATCTCACCACTGACCTGAAGCCAGGACAGAAAGCAATGGATAAAAAATAATCAAGGAGAGAAGCAACCTGGAATTAGGAAGAAACTTCCTGACAGTGAGAACAATTAACCAGTGGAACAACTTGCCTCCAGAAGTTGTGAATGCTCCAACACTGGAGGTTTTTAAGAAGAGATTGGACATCCATTTGTCTGAAGTGATGTAGGGTTTCCTGCCGAAGCAGGGGGTTGTACTAGAAGACCTCCAAGGTCCCTTCCAACTCTGTTATTCTATTAGTTAATTACTGGTATCTCAGTTAGCAAGGGAAAGATGCAGGAAACTAACATGATTTGAAAATATGGATCTGGACTTCGCCAAGATGAAAATCATGGAAGAAACACATCAGGAGAAAGCGTCTTAAGCATCAATGCCAGGAAAGGTGTGTTGTTTAGTTTTAGTTTACTGAATTTTCATTGCACCTCGTATAACAAAATCAAACATCGTCTTCAGTGCACATCAAGACTGTGAAAATAAACACAAACACACATCCTTCACACTCCACACATTGAACTGAAAACCTCGACACCGCACCAACACTGCACTACAGTAGAATTCAACAGAGTTACTGCCCTGGGATAGAAGCTGTTTTTCAGCCTATTTGTCCTTGTTTTTATTATCCTGTACCGCCTGCCAGATGGTAATAGTTCAAAAAAAGGAGGTTCCCAGGATGAGATGGATCTTTGAGGATGTTTTGAACTTTCTTGCGGCAGCAGGAGTTATAAAGCTCTTCCAAAGAGGGGAGAGGACAACCAATGATCTTCTGGGCAATAATGCTAACCCTCTGGAGTGCTGTCCTATCTGCCACTATGCAATTGGCAAACCATGCAGAGGTGCAGTAAGTTAAGAAACTCTTTATGGTGCAGCAGTAGAAGGTCACCAGCAGTTTTTCATTCAGTTGTTGTTTTATATTGTTGTTATAGATAATACACAAATGCAGAGACATACTTATGGTTGATCCTAAAAGTAGTATAGGTAAAGATACTCCCTATTCCTTCAGGAAGGTTCCACCCAATGTTGTTTTGTGTACAAAAATCACAGATTTGATTTACATGACTTTTTGAACAAATAAGCTGCCTGGAAAAGAATCAAAGGAAAGCATTTTAAAATCCCACTGATCTGTTAAAGTGTGTCTTTCAACTCTCCGGGTGAAATCAATAGCACTCAATAGCATTTCATCATAGCTGGATCAGGCCCACCAACTTGAGATGATGGCTTCTTGGGGCTTGTGGGTGGCTGAGCATTCCCTACCAGCAAACTAACAAACCAACAAACAAAAACAAAAGATCCCCAAGTGCAGTTGTTTTAAGGAAATAATTGTTCAGGAAGTTGGCTTTTTACTAAAGCCAAATTTAAGTACTCAGAAACAGGAAACCATTTAGCATGTATGTTAGATGTTCCTAATGACTGGTTAACTAGAAACAGGTTGCTGGCTTAATGCTGAGCCCCCAAGCAATTACAAAGGACTTTCTTTCAGACATCATTAAAATATTTACTGCCATATGGATGGAAGATTTTTGACACTGCTGTCACAAGATTTACACACGCGTCACATTTTTTTTCCCCTCCTTGATTTTCAATAGGAGAGGGGAAACTGAAAACGACCATTTCTTTCAATTCCTTCTGGTAGGTCTTGGCGGCTAGAGACAGACTCAATTTTGAATTGTGCATTGGTCCAATCAATCTTTTTCATGTGGCCGTAATATCTTGTTAAAAATAGCTTTTACAAGCATATGATGGGATTGTGTCATGACAATGACTAAGCCGAAGTGGATCCTGTTGTTTTTTTGTAGGAAGAACCCTGGGAAACATTTTGAGTGGAGTTAAGCATGTTTTATGAGGTTAGCAAACTGTTCAGCAGCATGTATGCTGGGTAATTATTTAGAATTTTTCAGGAACATTTCACAACTTCTTGGAAGTTTTTTGGCATGGTTTTTTTTTGCCCTGGTCTATCAGAATGCTGTCCATTCTAACTCAGTCATATCAAGAAAACTTGCCATTATTTTTCATTTTAAAAAATTATTACTTTGAGAATTTTAAAAATCTGATTTGAGTTGGCTTGTGGCTATGTTTATGTATCTATTCTGTATAAATTATGTAGAATTTAGACAGACAGACAGACAAATGATAGATAGATAGATAGATAGATAGATAGATAGATGTAGATGATAGACAATTTATAGATACATGATAAACAGATTGACAGACAGATGATAGATGATAAATGATAAATGATAGATAGATAGATAGATAGATAGATAGATAGATAGATAGATAGATAGGTAGGTAGATAGCTGGATAGATAAGAGAGAGAGAGATTTTATTTATTCATAAAGTTTATTTTCCATTTATCCAATGACTGGTTATGATAGAGGATAGACAGATAGACAGAATGATAGACAGTTGGACTGAAGGAGGGAGGGAGAGAGAGAGAGAGAGAATTGACAGATAATCTCATATTGAAACAGGAAACTGGGTCAAGATGTCATTTTTTTTTCGGCTCCCTAAGTATTCTAGCAAACTTATGTTTTTATTAGCAAAAGAAACTTGGCTGAGTTCCAGAGCCTTGAAACACCCACAAGGTAAAAGTAGATTAAGCCTTATTTCTTTTTTACCTAATATGATGGGGTGGGGGGGATCTCATCCAAGGAAAAAACGGAAACTTCAAACATCCTGACTTTTTTTTCCCCCTGTTTTCAGAGCTGTGGATGCTCCTATACAGATAAAGACCATCTGCAAAATTTGGATACAGATCAAAGTCTAGCCCAGTGTCTCTCCCACAGAATTGAGGATTTCCCCGCTCTCTCGTGAAGTTTAGCAAAACATACATGTGTCAAGGTTAAAGAGAAACCAGCGGGCCTTGGAGAAGCCAAAACTTATTTCTCCTGCATTTGTTGCAGCAAAATAATAGTGGTGAGATCGCCAATGCTGTGGGATCAAAATGCTATAGGGAAACACTGGAACTCATTAGTACAGGTAGACTTATGACCACCATTCAGCCTCAAATTTCTGTTGCTAAGCGAGACAGGTGTTAGGTAAGTTTTGCCCCATTTTTACAACCTTTCTTGCCACAGTTTTAAATTAATCACTGCGGTTGTTAGGTGAGCAACACAATTGTTAAGTGAATCTGACTTCCCCCGTTGACTTTGCTTGTCAGATGGTTGCAAAAGGGGATCATGGGATGACTTTCGGAAACTGCAATCGTCATAAATATGAGTCAATTGCCAAGTATCCAAATTTTGTTCATGTGACCATGGGGATGCTGAAACGGCTGTGAGAAAAACGTTCATTAGTCACTTTTTTTCAGGGACATTGAAACTTGGCTGAGTTCCAGAACCTTGAAACACCCACAAGGTAAAAGTAGATTCATCTGTCTGTCTGTCTGTCTGTCTGTCTGTCTGTCTGTCTGTCTGTCTGTCTNTCTGTCTATCTATCTATCTATCCATCCATCCACCCACCTACCCACCCATCCATCCATCTATCCACCCACCTACCCACCCACCCATCCATCCATCCATCCATCCATTCATTTATCTATCCATCTATATATACTATCTATTGTCTATCATCTATATCTACTGTTGGAAGTTAAAACCCATCCCTCTCCTAGGAAAATGAAATATTTTAAGATATACTAAAAAGACAGAATATTTCCCCTAAAAGAGAAGTAGAAACTCAGAAAGGCAGAAGCTCAGCCCCCTCCCACTTTTGCAAATGGGCCATTAAGGCCTGGGCCAGTCTATTTTATATAACAAAGATCTACCTCCTCCAGGTACAGCCATAATAGAAATTGCCCAAAGCCCTTCCATTACATCATCATCATCATCATCCAGCAAGGTTCAACCAAGCCTGGGACTCAGGACAGCCCACAGAGTGGCCCCTGCATGGGCCCATGGGAGTCTGGCAACCAATAAGAATACAAGCTCAAATTCAAATCCCTACAGAGGACATAAAACCCAGGCACTCTCAGCATCTCTGCCCTTTTTTTTGTCCATGAGCTCCAAGGCATGTGATCCTATCCAGCATTAAATCTTCTTTCCAAGCAACTTCCATGAATCCAGCATCTTTTTCCCCACTTGGAATTGAACCCAGAAGGATATTTCTTCCAATACTACCTATCATCTATCATTTATTTTTCATCTATTTGTCTGTCTGTCTGTCTGTCTGTCTGTCTGTCTGTCTGTCTGTCTGTCTGTCTATCAATTTAATCTGTCTATCATCTATCTACCCACCTACACACACACACACAAAACACATTTTTGGTATATGAGTATGTCTGTGTCCCCAATCATTTTTAGCACCTGCTCCAGGGCTTGTCTATCATTAAAGCAAGACAACAATGGTTGAAAAGGTATTTTTCAAGCCAGAACAAATGATAAGGCATGCTTCTAACTCCATCTATAGTTTTATTTACTAATTGTAAAAAAAAAAAGGGGGGGGGAATGAAAAGTTAGTATTGATTGCACTTAAGCTGATGGTGGGATTATATCTCAACTGAATATTCACCTTTAGATCTTTTATAACCGTTTCTCAGTAGCCTGGGAAAGAAAAGTAAAGCACAGGTGACCGCCTGATTGGATTTCATCAATTCATTGAAAACGATGAAAAAGCATACTTGGTAGAAAATAGATTTGCGTAAAAAGAATTGTGTATGAAATATGAACTTCTAATTTTAAGGCGGGAGGGTGGCGTTGGAGAGAATTGAGCTGGAGGTGTTCCCTCAGCTGAACATCTTTTGTTTACTCAGAGAGGCTGCTTTTAAAATTAATTCTCTGAGATATTTGCAAAATTGTTTTATTTGATCAGGGTGTGATCATTCCATTGAAGATTATATTAGCCAGATGCTGCATATTTCAGAAATAGTCAACATGTATATGTAAGATAAAGAAAGGTCACTAAACTAGAAAAGCAACACAGAATTGAAGGACAACTCAGAGTAACACCTCCACATTCCCCATACCCATACCACAAAGGCAAACAAACACAAATAATTTGTCACACACACAAAAAGAATGTGCTAAAAAAATTCGTGACCACATGTCTCTATCATCCCAACATCTTTCTCTGATCTAAATATTCCCTCTTTGCCTAATATTATGACGGGTTATTTATAAATTCAAATTTTGGCTAATTGAGGGCTTTATTTCTGTGTAGTGGAATGTAGACCTGATTGCAGAATTTCCCTACTTTTTTGAAGTTGCTTTGATTGGGAGAGTAATAAGGAACCAAGAAAAAAATCCTGAATGCCCATTCCATGAAGTTTGAAATCTTCAAAACCTAATTGGAGGGCAATTGTTTGTAAAATATGTTGAGTCACGAGAAGTTTTTGTTCTTCTGATAACCCTTAAAAACTGCTTCCAGAAAGTTTTATTTTTCCCTCTAACTTGCCATTATTTTTCTCTGGAAGAGATTAATTAATTGGTTGAAAAGAGGAGAAAATTAAACAATAATTGAATAAGCCACAGATGGGCTGAATCTGAGAACAGATTATACTTTTCCTGGCCAGTAAACAGGAGGTAGATATATTAGATTGTGATAAACCATTTCCCAACAAAGAGGCTTTAAGTTTTAAAAGCAGTAACAAGCTAGATTTAAAAAAAAACACTCTTTTTTTCTCTTCTTAGGTCATGAGTCAACACCTGTAATTATGCCAACTCTCAAGTGTCATCTTTGATGTGATAGTTATGGTCTGTAGCACAACAGAAACCCCTACATAGTGATTCTGTGTCACAGATTTTTTTCCTTTCTCTTTTTTTTTTCTTCTTTTCTCCCCAAAACAGCTTCCATTTCCAGAGGCTTTTTTTTTTAAAGAGCGTGATTTACAACTCAATGAGCCTCTCAATGCAGCCAGAAAAATGACAAACAATAAATATATGGAACATTATGTTAACAGCCTGTGCACAATAGCTTGTCAGTTATGACTCGATTGTGGTACGTTTTAATTTTGTCTTTTGTTTAAAATAAAATAAAATAAAATTCCTGGCATGCATGCCTTGTTTGAACACAAGCGTTGAAGTCAAGTGTCTCATCCAAGCATAGAGTTTATCATGCCCTATATTTTTGGTCCTTTTCATCAAATGTTATCTCTATGGTAACAATTATTGCCCCAGAAATTATTTTCAGAATGGAGTATTGTTGAATGCAGGTTTTGGGGTGAAGGGGGTAAGGCAGAGAAGAGCAACTAAGATGATTAAGGGCCCGAAGACTAAAATATATGAAGAATGGTTGCAGGAGTTTGGGTTTGACCAGTCAAGAGAAAAGAAGGATGAGAGGTGACATGATACCAGTGTTCCAGGATTTGAGGGGCTGCCACAAAGAAAAGGAGGTCAACCTATTCTCCAAAGCACTTGAGGGCAGGACAAGAAACAATTAATAGGAAATAATCAGGGAGAGAAGCAACCTCGAAGTAAGGAGAAAATTTCAGTAGTGAGGGAACAATTAATCAGTGGAACAACTTGCCTCCAGAAATTGTGGGTGGATAACCATTGGTCTGAAATGGTATAGGGTCTCTTGCTAAAGCAAGGGGTTGGACAAGAAAATCTTCAAGATCCTTTCCAGATCTATTTTAATTGATTGAGATTGGATCTGGATGATTCAGAAGGTTAAATAATCTTTGGGCTAAAATTGCTTTCTCCAACATGGTGTATCCAGTATTTTCACTTCTATATTAGCTGGAATTATGGTGGTCTGGAACATCTGGAGAACGTCAAGTGGAAGAAAGTTTAGTGAAGTCATATTACTCTTGCAAATGAGATTGGCCATCTATGAGTTTCTTTCCTTGTGCTTCAAGCTTCCTAAAATCGGGCTGCTAATGATTAGTAGCAATCTTCCAAACAAGAAAAGTACAATTTTCTGGCTCTCTCTGTGTTACAAAATAGTATGAACTTCTAACATGCTTTGCACTGATTAAAAACTAATAAATCGCTCCTCCCCCTCCAAAAAATGGGATCAAAGGATTGAACATTTATATCCTGGGTTTTAGCCAAGATGTTTTTTGCCTATTTCAGCCGATCGTCATGAAAATGAAATATAAGCTTGGTCTACGAATGGGACTTGGCTAGAGGAAGGTACGTATAGGGAACTATATATGAATGTATAAGGAAAACCAGCTATAAGTAGTGTTGACTTAAAACAGTTCATTTAGTGGTCAAAGTTACAACATACTGAAAAATGTGACATATGACCATTTTTCACACTTACAACCATTGCAGCCTCCCTATGGTCACATGGGCAAAACTCATATGTATGACAAGTGTCTCATATTTACGATTGTTGCAGTGTCCCAAGGTCCTGCAAACCTCTTTTTGTGACCTTCTGAGAAGGAAAGTCAATGGGGAAGCCAAATTCCCTTAACAACCATAGTAGTAACTTAGTAACTGCAGAGATTCACTTCAGAACCTTGGCAGGAAAAGTCAGGCAAAACTCACTGAACCACAATCTCACTTGGCACCAGAAATTTTGGGCTCCATTGTGGTCATAAGTCAAGGACCCCTTTAATACAATTTGCAAGCGCTGTTACTTATGTTACACTAAAAAACCGAGAAAGGCATGCTAAGGAATGCAAGTACCCTACCAATCACTTTAGCTGAGCAGTTGGGCACAGCTTAAGTATCTTAGGAGGGATCTATTAAGTATTTAAGGAGGGATCTATTACATTTCTTATGAGGGATTTATTACATCTTATGAGGGATTTATTGTGTATCTCAGGAACGATCTATTATATATCTCAGGAGGGATTTATTATGTAGCTCAGCGGGGATCTATTACACATCTTCGGAGGGATCTATGACATATCTTAAGAAAGAGATATTATGTATCTCAGGAGGGATCAATTATGTATCTCAGGAGGATCTGTTATGTTTCTCAGGAGGGATCTATTATGTATATTAGGAGGGATCTATTACATGTCTAAGGTAGGATCAATTACATGTCTTCAGAGGAATCTAATATATATCTTAAGAGGGATCTATTATGTATATTAGGAGGTAATCCCGCTTCACCCATTGACTTGGCTTGTTGGAACCGGCCTCATGGCCATCACATGTCACTCACATCATATGTCAGTGTGTGAAGTTTGCTCATGTGACTCTGGGGAATGCTGAAGTGGTCCTAAGTGCGAGGACCGATCATAAGTCCCTTTTTTCAAGATCACCGTAACTTCAAATGGTTAAGTCAAGGAATACCTGTATTTTACCAAACTAAGCACACCTGCTCAGTGTGTAGCCATTACAACACAGCTGATCATTTCTCAGGCTTGGAGACAGTTTTCTTGTGGCTAAATATGTCAAAAGTTGCAGCTGCATGTTTCCTGGGAATGTCTTCCCACCAAAAAAGTATTTTTTTAAAAGAAAAAATCTAAAAGCATGGTATGGTTTGATATACCCCAATCCATGCTGAGCTTCAGCTTAAAAGCCACTTAGATGAAAACCACTAGTAGTTTACTTCCCGCTGAGCAGTCATTTCAGACCTTTGCAGGGAAAGGGTTTATATGTTTCACATCATACGTCAAGCGGAGTTTATAGCTATTCTCTCAAAGACCAGCGGTTTACTCCAACAGTGAAGTACTTACACATTAGTAATTCTGGCTTTGCTAACAGAATGGAGACTAAAGCCACCTTTGTACCCTCACGTCTGTTTAAAACAACACTGCAATGTTTTAATGTTTTAGGAGTAGCAAAAGAAAACCATTCTAAGTTGCTCCCATGAAATCTATGAACCTGTAGCCGATTGAATAGTGAAAGAAAGATGCGTAATTCTGCCCCATTCCTCATCTGTCAACATTCAACATTGCAGATGGAGAGGGATCTTAATGATAATTTCTGTGAGGTTGTGATCTGGACCTCATCAAGATGAAAATCATGGAAGAACCACTTCAAAAGAAGCTGTCTTAAGCACCAACACCAGGAAAAGTGTGCTGTACAGATAATACCCAAACATAGATACATAGTTATGGTCAGGAGTGGGCTTCAAAAATTTTAGCAACCGGTTCTCTGCAAGGTTGCTGGGTGGGTGGGGACATGGTGGGCGTGGCCTAGTTGGCCTCCTGCACCATAGCGGAGAGGCGTTTTTGCCTTCCCCAGACTCCGGAGGCTTTCCTCGATCCTCCAGGAGGGCCAAAATGGCCTCCCCGGGCTCCGTAGGCCCTCTGGAGGTCGGAAATGGGTGCATGTCTGGCCTTCCAGAGCCTCTGGGAGGACTATTTTTCACTTTTCCCCAGCCTCCATGCAAGCCCTGTACTTACCTGAGGTCCAAAACGGGCCACCTGGGGGTTCCTGGGAGGGGTGGGCAGGGTCAGCCAGGGGTGGGATTTGCCAGTTCATTGAACCGGCCATAAAATTAACCACCAGTTATATACTGGTTCGCCTGAACTAGGGAGAACTGGTAGCAGCTGCCCAACTTATGGTAGATCCCAAAATAAGTATAGGTAAAGATCTTCTCTGACACTTTGAGAAGGTTGCCATTATTCTCCTCAGTGTTGTTTTGTGACTTAAATTCAGGGTGTCTCTTTTCTATGTGAATATTGGACTGTTATTTTTTTTAAAAAAAGAAAAGAAAACCAGGAATATTGCCAAACATTTATTTTCTACAGCACTGTGATTTTATTTCACTTGGACACAATTGCAAATCTTTTCATTAACCTGCTGCATTTTGGGGTTGCCTCCCTTTTAATTATAAATCATAAGTCGCGAAAACAAAAATATGAAGCAGAAAGGGAGGGACTTGAATATTGTGAGACAAGCCACACATTCAGAAATAAGGTTATGAAGCTACATTTTAATTTTATTTTTTTTTTAAATGCGCTGGACTGGCCACTGGCATGTAGCTGCTAATGTGGCAGCCCTAAAAATTTAGACTGGGGAGAAGTTGGAAGAAAGTAGATAGTTTCTCTTTTATTTGAGGGAAACAAAAGGAAGCAGAAAATTTTGTGGTTATTAATTTTATAAAAAAAGACCGATAAAAAAAGAACCTCAGAAAAAGCTGCTTTGCAAATCAACATTCAGTGGATAACACTGGGAAACATTCAGTGAAGTAAATTGGGACAGATTTGAGAGCCATATATACCTTTTCAAAAAGCTACCCATTTTTTCCCAAAAATAAGACCCTGTCTTGTATTTTTTGGCCACTAAAAAAGGCACCAGGTCTTATTTTCAGGGGATGTCATCCACTGACTAACCTCACTTGCACGCGTCACCCCAGGTCTCCTTTTCGCTGTCAGAGGCCTTCTTCTTCTGCAGCCAGCAATGCTTTCCTGAAGGCCTCAGAGCTTTGGATCGATGCAGAGCTTTGTTATCAGCTACAAAGGCCTTCAAGAAAGCCTTATCAGCCTTGCCAGCTGCAGAAAAAATGGGCCAGCAAGGCAGGTGTAGGGGTGTGCAAGGCCTGACTACAACTGTCCGAAGGTAAGTAGTGGGGAAGTTCCACCCCCTACCATCCCCACACTAGCTTAATTTTTACCCATCCACTCTGAAGTGGGTGAGATCTTAATTAGGGCTTATTTGGGAGGTAGGGCTTATACTGGGCACACGTGTAAAAAAATCAAGCTAGGACTTACTTTCAGGGTAGGTTGTATTTTTGGGGAAACAGGGTATCATACGTTATTATGATATCACTGGGAAAGTGTCAGGATAAAAGTCTACAAAGAAATCAGAATAATTTCAGCCGCATTTAGCTTCCAGGCATTTTAGATGAATGGGATTCTTATATAATGTATCTAAAAACAAGAATCTTAGAAAGTTAATTTAGCAGTGAGCAAAGTTTAAAATACACGAAAGTTGAGGGTTGTTTTTTTTTTCCTTCCCATTTCCTGATGAAAAACATCCAAGAGACCAAGGTGGTATAAAATGTTTTTAAAATCACCATTTAACAATGTCAAGAAAAAAAGAATAGTACCACTTTACTTCGCTTATATGCTGTAAAACCATCCCTTTTTGCACTTTATTTAAATTCTATTTAAAATGAGACATTGAAAGCCCATGAGGCACAGCAAACAATATTTTTGACCGTATGCTCTGAATTATTATCCAGAATATGGTTGCTCTTATATTGCCAATTAATTAAAAAAAAAAACTTAAAAGACCCAGAATGTGTGCCTATATCCAAAGCATCCATTTAGATGTTAAAAAGAAAAGGAGCTGCAAACATTGTCTAAACATAGTGGTAAAATAGGCCAGGTGTCTGTGTTGCATTCTTCATTGACAGAGCATGTTGTTCTATTAATGTGATATCTTCTCTGCGGTCACGAGAAAATCTGTCAGATCAGATTATTGGAGTGCTTCTGGGAGTTAGATTATTCATCTCTTCTAGGCTACCTAGGTGTCTGAGACCAATGCATTTAGGACTCCCTAAAGATTTAAGGGACATGATGGCATAGCAGTTAATGTAGTGAGTTTAAAGCTGACAGCACTGGTTCGAGACTGAGTGCCACACCAAAGGGTAAGCTCCTGTCCTTGCCTCAGCTTCTGCCCATCTCTTCTAAAGCATACAAATTATTATGTCGTTTCCTCCTCCTCCTCCTCCTCCTCCTCCTACTCCTCCTCCTCCTCCTCCTCCTCCTCCTCCTCCTCCTCCTATTTTGACATCCATGATGTTCTTCTTCTGTCTGGAACTCATTTCCCTTCAATCTTATTGGAGATTAAGTGAAGTATGCTGTATTTTTCTGGGTATGCATCACATGTCCATGCAAATTTGAGTAGCTAAACAGACAATCACTTTGGTGAAAAAGTAATAACAATGTTCCATGTACCTTTGGCAAGCAGTCATGCTGGCCACATGACCATGGAAGATATCTTTGGACAATGCTGGCTCCCTCAGCCAAGAAATGGAGATGAGCATCATGCCCTAGAGTCGGATATATCTGGCAGGGAACACCTTCACCTTTAGAAGATTTATTCATGGTTCAGGACATAAGTGGCAACCAATAAAAGTTGAATCCTCCTCATGCGAACCTTTGGACTTTGTTGAATTTGGGGTTTTAGACAAAGGCTCATTTCTACTGGCTAGATTTATTGATCAGTCACCTTTAAAAATGTGAATGTGATCCATGAGGAATAAAAGTAGATTTGTAGCTATGGTTTGAAACCTTTGCTTCTTTTGATATGGGTTAAATCTTCTTCTGTCTTTTCTATAGCCATGCCATTGTGCCGTTTCCATTCATTGGGGACAAAATTTAAGCGGTCAGCAGGATTGTTATCCTTGCCTTTTAAAAGATTCCTCTTTTATAAGATTTAAAAATACCACCAGAGAGAAATTCTAGTTTGTTTCATGGAATCTCAATCCAAGGCTTGGCTTGGGGAAAGAGTGATGGACTGTTATGTCTCCAAAGATGAAGACTGTTAGAAATATCCAGGTTGGAGGGTCTAATATTCAGCTTGGAGGGTATAAATGCTCAAAACAATTTGTCCTTTTAAAATCCTGAAATAACTCAACTTGATTAGATCACAAGCCTTTGCAACTGCAAAAATTTAACTGGCTTTAGCATATTGAATCAGGATAAAGTTAAGTGTGGAAGTGTCAACTGACTTAACCTTCTTTCCGGTAAGTGTGTCATTAACAGTTGCTCTTTGCCCTCGGGACATTAAACAAAGAGAAAAGTTGGTAACCTGACACCAAGAGTTCCATTTAAGTGGTTACCTGAATGTCTAGTTATCTTTCAAGAGAGACCAAGTGGAGGAAATGAAAACACTTCTTTGGAGTTGCCCTGACAAAATAGCCAGGTGCGGCATTTTCAAAAGGAAGGTCATCCCTGAACTCTACGGAAATCACTAGCAAACAGGACCTTGGCTTTGACTTAATAGGTCAGTCAACCAAAGCCATTCCTGAACCTTTTTTAACCATAAAGTTCAACTGAAAAAGACAGGAAACATTTGAGAAGGGTGGAAGGGTGTTTGGATGTGCACTTTCTTCCATGAACCATGAATCCAACTGTGAAGAACGGTTGCAGAAATTGGGTATGGCTAATCTAGAGAAAAGAAGGAGTAGAGGTGACACAATAGCAGTTTTCTAATATCTAAGGGGCTGCCACAAAAAAAGAGGGAGTCAACCTATTCTCCAAAGCCCCTGAAAGCAGGACAAGAAGCATTGGATGGAAACTAATCAAGGAGAGAAACAACCTAGAACCAAGGAGAAATTTCCTGACAGTGAGAACAACTTGTCTCCAGAAGTTATGAATGCTCCAACATTGGAGGTTTTGGACAACCATTTGTCTGAAATGGTGTAAGGTTTCCTGCTTGGGCAAGAGGTTGAAGACCTTCAAGGTCCCTTCAAATTCTGTTATGCTGTTATTCTGTTATTTCCATACGTTGGGATGCTTTGCTAATCTCGCCAGATTTATCTTTCAACCACTGTTTTTGTCTCCATGTTATATTCATAGAATCTAATTGTTGAATGCTGATTGCTCTTTAGAAGGCCAGATCCTGAAGATGAAACTCAAATAGTTTGGTCACCTAATGAGAAGGAAGGACTCACTGGAGAAGAGCTTAATGTTTGGAATTAAGGCAATAGAAGAAGGGAATGGCAGAGATTGAGGGCAATAGAAGAAGAAGGGAATGGCAGAGAATGAGGTGGCTGGATGGAGTCACTGAAGCTGAAGGTGTGAGCTTAAATGGACTCTGGAGGATGGTATAGGATAGGAAGGCCTGGAGAAACATGGGATCGCAATGGGTCAGACACAACTTTGCAACTAACAACAACAACATCAACCAATTGTTGGAAAGAACCATCGAGCCATTTCCTAGTTCAATGTAACATTCTGAAATGACCACAAGCCAAAAAGAAGAGCTCAGAGTTCCTGGATAAGAGTGTTAGATCAAGGCAGGGATGTGCCACAATGGCTAACTTCAAGAACTGACCTTCTCTTTGTCCCACTTTGAAGGAGATTGTAGAGACGTTTGTCCACCATGCTACAGGGTTTCCTGCTTGAGCAGGGAGTTGGACTAGAAGACCTCTAAGTTCTTTTCAACTCTTATTATAGAAAAAGCCACTTTCAACCATCACAGTGCTCATTTTTTTCCAATGTAAAGATTTTAGCATTTTAAAAAATGACTTGCTAACCCAAAATATGTTTTCATGGATGGAGTTCACGCAATAGAGTCAAGATTATAACTTAGAACTCCAGAAAACATTGGGGACATGATACCAGATACCAACTTAGAGACCTTAGTTGATGAAACAATGAATATTTACAGCGCACATGAATATTTACCAAGCAATTTTTCTCAATCTGAAACCACCTGAAAAGTGTTGGATTTTAGTTTGCATAATCAGCCACTCAGCATGGCCAAAGCCCATACTATCTAGGTAGCTGTTAGCTCACTAGATAGTCCAACATAGCTAGAGAACAATATGTTTTAGCAACACCATTTCAATTCGTGACAAATCCACACTGTCTTAGAAATAATCAAAATGTTGTGGGGTTAAGTTTAGGCATGTTTTCCCAAGACTTTTGAAATCCCAAAGACTGTCCAGGTGCTCCAAACTTTAAAAAAAACCCTGACTCTATGTATTCAGATTACAGATTAACAGAGTTGGAAGGGACCTTGTAGGTAATCTAGTCCAACCCCCCACCCAAGCAGGAGACCCTACACCATTTCTGGCAGATGCAAGTCCAGTCTCTTCTTGAAAGCCTCCAGTGATAAAGGTCCCACAACTTCTGAAGACAACTTCTGTTCCATAGGTTGATTGTTCTCACAGTCAGAAAATTTCTCCTTATTTCCAGGTTGAATCTCTCCTTGTTTAGTTTCCATCCATTATTCCTTGTCTGGCCTTCAAGTGCTTTGGAAAATAGCATGACCCCTTCCTCTCTGTGGCAGCCCCTCAAATATTGGAAGACTGCTATCCTATCTCCCCTGGTCCTTCTCTTCATTAGACTAAAGTCCTAGTTTTACCATTGAATACTTACAGTTTGATTCAATTTCATGTATTACTTGCTGAAAACAAAATTCAATCTGACAGGCTACTATGGGAATATAGTTTGGATCTATGATACCCTTATAGGCAGGCTATTTATTTTATTAATAAAAAAAAGACAGATATAAAAAAAAATTCCATACTAAGTTAATCCTAAACATCATAAGCATTCAATTGTTTTTTCCAATAGGTTGTAGTAGAGTTTGCACAAACAATACAATTCAATCTTGTTTGTAATTGAACTGGTAGCCTCTGTGTTAGGTATGCCTAATAAATTTGGTATGTGCAGGTTGGATTTCATTCAATTCATATTGTTTATAAGGGCATATCAACATTTTCATTTGTTTGTTTTCATGGAGGGAAATACCAGGAAGTTGACTGGTTTCCTCCACCTCCTTTAAACAAGGAACTGAAGTTAAGGTAATAACTGGCCCAACGTTTGTTAGATAATGTGTTTCGTGTTTCTTGCAGTGATACAAAATGATTGAAATAGACCTGTGTTTAAAAGTACATCAAATATGTATGTTTATTTAGACATTTGGCCCAGTCTTTTCCCCTCACTTAATATTCCCATAAGGATTGTTGAAGAAACCTGGAAAGCTAGAAGGAACTATGTACTTCTCATAGATTTCCCCTTGGGGGAAAGGTGGGAACATAAATCACTAGGTCTTGCCTTTGTTATAGTTGTGTGTTGCCCTGTGGTGGGATTCAAAATATTTTACTACCAGTTCTGTGAGCGTGGCTTGGTGGGTGTGGCAGGGGAAAGTTATTGCAAAATCCCCTTTCCCTCCCCACCCCACTAACCTGCTTTCCAGCTCTGTTCTCCTGTGTAGGGCAACCAAAGAAGACCCAGCCGATCAGCTGGGACTCAATGGGAGGCAGAGGAGAGATGGGGTTGGCGGGGCCAATCAGAGGTGGCATTTGCTGATTGTCCGAACTACTCAAAATTTCTGCTATCGCTTCTCCAGAACTGGTCAGAACCTGCTGAATGCCACCCCTGGTGTTGCCCATGGTACATCGCATTCTGCTTCCAGATGAACCAGTGGCTTTTCTAAGCTCTTAAATTTAATTCCTCACGATGATCAAAATTTAATTAATCACAATGATCACACTGTCAGAGTGATCAGATGGTCACGTGTCCAGTATAGGGTCTTCTCCTCAAATGGGACTCTCTTATTCTGCATTCTGTATCTACATGTACGTGTGCATTTTCTCTAAGATTAGTACAGTATAAAAATAACCATTTTGATGCATCAAAACTGCCACTTTGATGCTTCAGAGAACTGCAACTTCTATTTGATTGCTAAATTGAAACCTGTACATCACTTGAAGCATCATGGATGGCATTGTTTTGCAATGGGATTCGCAGAAATTAAAATTCTAGTACAAAAAATCAGGCTAGATCTATAAGAAAAGAGTAGTGTAACCCTTAAGTCATGTCAATTTATGCCCCCAGAAGTATCAATATGCTATCTAACATGGCATCATTTATTTCAAGGTTTGGGAAGCAATTGCTTTGTGTACAATGTTGGGTAACATATGACACCCATCTATTTGAGTAGGACTGTTGGGAAACAGAATTTCACAATATCTAAATAGTATTTTTTTCTGTTTTTTTTCTTGGCCAGATTCCAGGACAACTCAGTGAATCCCACAAGCTATCTGCTTCTTTCGATCTCACTTCCGTCCTGTAAATTGTAGAGAAGGGTATGGTACAGCAATATTAACCCAGCAGGTGGCAGCACCTAGCTGACCTTAGGTGTACCTGGAAAGATTAAACAGGAGACCACTAGGAAATCCTAGGATTGGAGCTTGGATTAGTAAAGTTAAAAAAAAAATCAGAAAAATCTTTTCAATACAGGTAACCATGAATACAAATATATTTCCTCCCAAAATAGTGTGAGAATAAAACAGTAGGGAAAAAAAACAGTTCCATAACATTGCCAAGAAAACAACATGGATATAACTGTGGAGTCATTAGTAGTATAGGTCAACTTGCTGGAGATCTTATTCAATGGCAATGGTGATAGCTTGCAGAACAGTTTTGGATTTTGGAGAACAGGTCTAGAGAACAATCCATAATTCTGGATCGTAGCACTTTTTATGGAATCAAAGCAAGATGTGCTCAAAATCAATCTATGGAACTCAAGTCTGAAACATCACTGGATTTAACCATCTGCCTTGGTGGCTCAATCTATTTAGCTGATGGGATAGCTTTAAGTTTGTGGATTGTATCAAAATCTGTTTTAGGTTCAAAGCAGAGTATGCATTAGCTTCTTTTGCACAAATGGGCCAGTTTCATAGCAAAAACATGGTCTTATTAACTAGGACGTTATCAAATTTCAGTTTGATGAGGTGATGTTGAAACCCGGGCAAAGAAAGGAAGAGGGAGGAGGCATCTTGGATATGTTTTGGTATGAGGTGGCAGCAAGAGTTGAAATTTATCTGTGCCTGACTCAAAACAAACCTTGAACAAGTCCAGATAAAACGTGGGTGTGAAAAATAAACCAATTTTAAAAAACCTGCTAATCTAAAGGCAAGGGTTATTTTTAAAAAAACAAAACATCAGTTTTCTCCACATTTCTGAAAAAAACAACAACCACTGATCATTTGGATAAGTTTATGTTTTTAAAAGGCATCTGACTCTTTCTCTCCAATTTGAGCCAAGTCATCAATATGCATTTCTTTAAGCCCAAGAAAATGACTTTTGGATCTTTAAGGGCCACCTTGCCATCCAGAAGGTGTGCTCCTTATCTCCTCCTCCTCCTCCTCCTTCTTCTTTGAAAAAGATGTATTCTGTATATTAGAAATACAGCTGGGAGTCCAGATGTGGGGGTCAGGAGAGGGGGGGGAGAGAAGAGGGGGACTCTCCCCCATTGTCTTCACACAAAATCTCCCATGCTTGCAAATGCTGACCTGAGACAGAAGGACCCATTTGCTCTTTCAAGCAACTTTGCAACAGCTGCGTTTTGTTTTCTCAAGGTAAGGAAAGAAAACAGAGAGAGAGAGAGAGAGAAAGAGAGAGATGGATTTTCACGGTGACATTTTCCCCAAAACACCTCCAAGGAAGAAAGATGGCACGATAGGAGATTTGAGCCAGGAGGACTTCACAACTTGTTGACATAATGAGGGGCTGTTGGGCTGTAATTAAGTCAACCACAGAAACAAAAGGCTGAAGGAAGATGGGGTGAGATCTCCCACAACTCAAGGTTCTTCCTCCAAAAGACTTTTAACTTTGAAAAACAAGCTGAGTG